>PVIR01000820.1:0-149875 GCA_004026965.1 Petromus typicus | reverse complement strand
TGTAACATGATGGAACAGGAAGTACATGTGTGGATATTCATCTCCTGACCAACAAACATCTATCCTATCTGATGCCAGAAACTATATAGGTTCATTTGTGACATTTATGCTTCAAAAGCTAGAAAAGAAGATTCTCTACTCCAATGTCTACCCTCAGTTGACTTCTCAGCCTGTTAAATAAGAAAGAATAAAGAAAAAGAAAAGGAGAAAGTGCAGTTTTATTAAGCAAAGAAGGTTTGAGAGCAAAGATCTCTCCAAGGTAAACTAATGGCCAGACCAGACTGTCATGTGCACCCTAAAACATAAATGAGCAAAAAATAGCAACAGTGAGTTATGGGTGGAAAATACATATTGAACAACAATATGGGAAGGTGTTTTAAAAAATGGAGGTATCGAAAAAGGGAAATTCTTTTGATTTTGCATTCAACCTTCAGTCTATTCTTTTGGTCTTAAAAGCCACTCAAGGAATATTAAGAAAGGACTCTGGGTTAAATTCAATAAAATACATATCTGATGTATTAAAGTTGTGTACCACTGACCCTATTAACCCATTCTTACAAGTTTTTAAAGATAAACTGTTGAAGAAATTTAAACATGAAGTAAAGCAACAGTTAAAAAGAAGTTGCTACCATAGCAGACAGGTAAATACAGTAGTGGGAAAGAGAGGCACTGAAATAGATGTGGGGAGGTGTGGGTTATTCATTAGGGGATCCATCCCTGCACACCTTACCTCTTACTTTCTAATTTTTCAAGTTCTTCACGCTGTTGTCGCTCAAATTCAAGTCTAATAAAATGAAATGAAAATAAGTCACTTCTCTGAAGAAGCTGTTATCTCTCACTCTGTATACAAAATCATACATTCTAAACAGCATTGTTTTTAATTACCATGGATTAGCAAGTTTAATATGCATTCTTTGCTCTTTGACTATGATTAAAAATTAGACATCCTTCTGGGTGCTTGTACTCAGAATGAAAAGATAAATTTGACTTGAAGAAAAACAAACAAAATGTCACTACATCTTGAAAAAGGAAGAGTTACACATGACTTCCAGATAACAAGCATATCTATTCCATGCAGCTTAGTCACATATGAGCAGAAAAATGCAGAATCTCTACCTTAGACAGATGGGTCCTTTTACAGGGAAAAGACTGCCAGGGAGATGGAGAGAGAGAGAGAGAGAGAGCACAGACATCAATTAAGAAAATAATAGGAGGAAACATCAGAAGAAAAGCAGTAAGGTACTTAAAACACAATAGCCAGGCATGAACTGAAAGGTCTTTTTCTAAACATAGCATTTCCAAAATTCACGAAGCAAGCACTCCCAAAAGTTAGCTCTGCTATGTTTTGCATATTTCTTATGATAATTACATTATAATTATTACCATAATAATCGAGTATCAGTAATAATCATGAACCTCATAAAGGTGGCTATGCTGCTTATACATCCACAAAAATCCTCCTATAACTAGTAACTAGGAGATACAGGACTTCCTGAAGTACTGAACAGATTTATACAATGTCATCAAAATAAAAAGAGGCAGATCATTGGGAATCTTAATTCATTAAACTACTGACAATACAGATGATTTCCCAAACACTGGATTTAAGTACTGCAAGGTTGCACAATGCTTGTTAAAGGGCATGAACTATAATTTTAAGCTAATACATTTTCCTGTTGTTATAAATAGAAGACACAATTGAAAAGCTGAATGACAGGAAAATCCACCATTTTTGTTTTCTTTGGATGAAGTGCAATTTCAGATTGTTAAAGGAGTTACTTTTACAATGATTAACAAATACTTTAACGGGATCTCTTTGCATTTTAATTTGGGTTGATAGTGAGAATAAGATGCCTGATGGCTTTTATAAGCACAGAGTCTGTGACAATTGTGGTGAACTTATAGACCATGTGCAGAATGGGCTGTTTGTATTATTTAAAGCTCTGAAGTGTTCGCCACCTCTGCTCTACAACACAGCAAAGGCTGTGTCCCTTTATATGCCTCATCTTCCTTTTTAAACCCACCTGTAAATTCTCAAGGTAACAAATGGTAACTCCCTTTTATAGATGAGAAACCTAAAGCTTAGAAATTTCAAACAATTTATCCAAAGTCATCAAGATAAAATTTGGTGGAGCCAAGTTTAGAATATACAACCTTAAACTTCCCAAGTACCCTCTACTGACTCATTTAGCAAGCAATGGTCAAGTTCATAACATAATATATAAGTGCTAGTCAGGTATGGTAACTCATGCCTGTAATCCCAACACTCAGGAGGTAGATTACTGGGAGTTTGAGGCTGGCCTGGACTACATAGTGAGTTCAGGCCCAGCCTAAACTACAAATCATGACCCTGTCTCAGAAAATGAAAAAAAAAAAAACCAAAATGCTACAGCTGTCACTGAACCATAACGTGCAGCTTATAGACTTACCATTCATCCAAAATTTATCAACTCAATATAATATAAAAAGCCTTTTGTACCCATGAAGCTCACCTCATGTGTCATTATACTAAGTAGACATAGGGCTTTGATAAAGGTAAAAATTTAAAAATTTAAATATGATCATATTTTTATTTAACTGAATTCTAGAAAATTTTATAATTGATTATTTACAGATCCTGTATTTCCACAGTCAAAAAGAGCTATTTTCATAGACCAAAAGTATTATAAGGATAAAATATTTTTAAAACCAGAGAATTTCCCTAATGGAATTGTCTTTATTCTCAACTTTTGTCCTGTGAACAACAGCCCGATGCACTCATCAGTACATGTTGCTCTGACAATATCATGTGTATGTGGCTATAAGGCAAACGGCTCATTGAGAGTTGGAAGGCATGTTCACAGCATGGTTCTCACTTACATCAGGTTCTGAGCCGGACACTGGACATATACTACTTTCCCTCCAGTGTCCCCATCCTGGAAGGCGGCCACATTCAATTTACAAAGTGAGCAGCAGAAGGAAGACTCAAGTCAAAGTTCAATGCTAAAACCTACATTGCCAACAAGTACAATTGTTAGGGAGTTGCGTGGCCTCAAGGAGGTCACATCTCCTGAGACATTTAACTGTGCATGTACTTTTGTTTTTCACTGAGTACAGAAGAGAGGCGATGTGCTATATATCTGTGCACCGTCCCTGTTCTTGTGACAGTCAGTATGTCACACTCAGAGAGAGTACTAACATCAGAATCAGGCAGGTTTCTTTTGCCTGATACAAGAATTCAGTAAGAAAAAAAAAAAAACCAAATCAGGAGGGAAGGGCCTAGAAAGCTGTTACAGCTTGTGTTTAGATGCCCCCTAAAGCCTCATGCTTTTTCAGAGGTAGCTGAACTTAGAGTGTGTGATGGATTCATGGTGAATCCAGACAGTGAGTACAGCATGGTGAAGAGTCTCCTTGATGCTTGTAATTGTGAAGGGAGATGGAAAATCTATGAGGCCGATGTTCTTAACAAATGACAGACACATGTGCCTATATGACCCTGGGGCAACAAGCCAGGAGACAAGGACTTGGGAGAAAACACAGGGAAGAGGCTGAGACGCCCTGATGGACAGAGGGCCTCAAGAAGGCGGAAGATGGCAGAACATAGCTCAGGGACAGGGCTCTAGTGCAGACTGAATCCTGGCCTCTGCCAACCATGGAAGAACTTCTTCACCTTCTCAGCCCTGAGTTTCCTTACCAGAATGTAGACTTAAAAATAGTCCTGGTTCTCCCTAGGTGAGAGGGACCAGTAAGGGCATAGATGTGCAGTGAATAACTACTACAGGCCATTGCTCCTACAGGTGGTGCAGTTACTCTGAGAAAGGCAATCAGCAGCTCTGCCTTGGGACCGGAAAGGGAAGGGAAAGGATATTGTAAAGTAGGCATGGGATGTGAGGGGGCTGTTCTCTTGGGCTTCTATATCCATTGAGGTCAGAATCAAGATCCTTTCCTAAGAGCAAGGAGACAGATGCTGTTGCAAGGACTGGAAACATAATTTGTAATAGGTGAAAAGGCTAGTGGCCAAGAGAACTGATAAAGAAAATGAGGAGGGTAAAAAGCCAACTGGGCATGGTCTGGCCTTTGAGACCATTAATTTTCCGAAGCACAGGTCTTTGTGCTGACGTGCTTTTCTCTTTAGCACTGAGCTGAGATGCCTGGACGCTGTGTCAGGGAAGAGACAGCTTCAGTGTCCCTGAGCTGAGACTCTTCCAGGTGAAAAAGAGAACCATTTGAGTATTCAAGGAGAGCATGGCTCAACATTGGTATGAGGAACTGATTAGATATTGAATAAAGAAGCAAATGAGAACAGAAAAGGGCTTCAAAGAGAGAGCAGAAATCAAAGTCTCCGGGATGCAGTGAGCACTAACTACGTTGGTAACCAGACTGCAGGACGAGTTACTCATTCAAATCACACAAGATAACCGCAGCACTTAGAAAGGAGGGAAAGATATTGGAGGAAGTATCTAGAAGGGGACAGTAAGGGAAGGGAAAGAGAGGGACAGGAAGACACCACAGGTAAGCAGTGTTTGCCAGGGCAGAAAAGAGGATGATCTGGGTCCAGCACAAGGAGAACTAAGGGCCCCCAGCTCCTGGACCCTCCTCAGAGAATGTGTTCTCAGCTTGAGTTGTTTGATTAAGGTGGAGAAGGGGTGGCCTGGACCTCTGGCAGCGGTCAACCCCACAAGCTGGAGGCTGCAGATCTGCATGGGATCTATGGAAATGTAAAGTGCTAAATGAAAAATCAGACAGTCCCATTTTAATTCTTAATGAAGACCTGTGACTTCATTTCTGTGGCCTATTTCTAAATAGAAGTTGGCTGTTTTCTACTGACAAAGTCTTTGGTAAGTAATGATTACTACCCCCCCCCCAAAAAAAGGAGTGGCAGTTAAAAAGTAAACCAACCTAAAACCATAAAGATGTTGTCTTAAGAGAAACTCACAGAGAGTCATAATTACAAAGTGAGGAGTGTTTCAAAGGAAGTGATGTGAGCTGTTGCTAATAACCACATAATTTCTGTTAAGTATTACATATCTACTAATTATACTTTTAAACACATTTCTTTCCATATCCCATGATAACTATTTACATAGCAAGCCACAATAGATTACAAAATATAAATGCGAGCATGTCAGTATCAAGTAAACTATATCAACTATAATTGTATTTGAAAGCAGCTTCATTTAAGTTAAATACAGTTCATTATTTTACTTTACTAGAATTATCATGGCTCCAAATGCTAATTTTCCAAATGTTATAATTAAAAGGAAAACCACAAAAGGATGTTATTTTTGCAGCTGTTTTTAGCATTTTAAAATGACATTTGAATGTATACATACTGTGTTAGGTCCAACAGAAAAGCATAGCACATGGCCTATTTTTATCAGAAATAGTAATTTCTTTTCATTAAGAGACATCTAGCAGTTTCTGGTATAACTGCACATCTTGCAATTTACATTTCTGTTATTATGAACAATGTAAAAAGCAAAAAGGTGGGCATTTCTCAGCTCCCACCATTACATTGAAAGTGAAACTGATTAAAGTAAAACTTAAATGAATTGAAAGGACAGTTTCACCTTTATGTTATCCTCATGGTGATTGGCTGAATGTCTCTGATGCCATTTCCCTTCATAAAGCTGGAAGCTAGCTAGCCAAGCCCACCAACCTGTATGGTGGCTACTACAGCTGAATGGACAAGGAGCATCAGAACCAGACTACAAGAGCCCCGAAGGGAGAACCGGCCAGGTCACAGACGTGAGCTGTGGAGTCCCCTTTCTTAGGGGAAGTATTATCAGAGGATGGGTATAATAATATTGGAAATTCATAATTCTGTAATAATATTCATAATACTAGGGGATCATGCAAAGGACATTGCCATTTCCTACCACACGTGTCATCTCACAACCAACTCTGGGCCCACTGCCTGCAGTGTTTGGTAATACTCCTTAGTAAGGAACTAGAACCGGCCCAGAACTCAATGGAAGGTGATTCCCTTCTCCCTGATCCTTTACAATTTGCAGGGTTCTGACCACGGTGGGTTCTGCAATGGTTCAGATTAAAACTCACTGATCTCACCACACTGCCACCCAAGGGAACTTTCAGCCAGTCTCAAATCATCTTCTCAACTGGGCAAATCCCAAGGAGATCGGGACTGAAGAGAAAGTTGGGACTCAGGCACTGCACGGTTTCTGCTGATCCTGTCCAGTTCCTCTGATGTTCTCAGTGGTCTCTCAAGGTCAGGCAGAGGGCAAGTTCTCTCCAGGGGAAGCTCAAGGAAACTGAGGCGAGGAAGCACCAGCTATTCAGACAGCTCCTGCATCCTCACAGGAATGCCTGTGTTCTTTCCTCTGGATCTCAGCTCTCATGGAAACTTTCCCTGTAGAAAGCTGAGTAACCACTTTGCAGAGATACCTGGAATTTCAACATCACTCATCCCCTCACCTTGTCCAGACTAAAGTCAGGTAATCCTACCTGCCACATGTCAGGTTATCCAACAACGCACTGCACAGCAAGTTCAAGGAGCAAGAGGTCTCACACTGTACTTTAATAAAAAAGTTTGTAAAATTAAACTTTCCTTAGGTTGAAATCAGAGTTTGGAATTTAAGTATCTAAAGCACTCTGGTTTTCTTTTGGACTTTCAAGCCGCAGTAGAAAGAACTAAGACTTTTTCTAAAGAGCCAGTCTGAAGTCTTTTGTATTGTAATTGTGAAGTACATAAAGGAATATGATTGCTCAGTTTATAAAAGTAAAATCTGATAACACAAACATTTTCAGCAAGTTTCTCTCCACCTATTTTTCCTGACAGTGTTGTAACCTGCTCTAATAAGATACCAGGACCATCAATGTTAGACCTTGACATTCCTGACTGAGCCTAAGTCATACCAGTGGTTCCAACTCAAGAGTCCGGACTTTCAACTCAGCACATAGTCCTCTCTTTACCACCTTTCTACTTCTCGGGCTGAGAGACAGGTCCACAGAGCATCAGAGCAATAGCCAAGGGAACTCTTCGGAGTGCTGGACAGGACTCCCTCTCTGCACTCCATACCCACACTTGCGTCTACCTTAGAATCAGTCTCAACTCCTCAACCAAACCACAGTGCCTTCTATTCCAGAAAGAATTTTCCAAAAGCTAAAAAAAAAAAAAAAAAGTTCACAGTTCCAAAAGGATGTACCTGCTGGAAACACATTGAGGGTTGCTCCCAGCAATTTCCCTGCTGTCTCACCAGCCACACATGTGCATGTACCACACACCTTTACCAAGTCCCTGAAACACACAAGGCAGGACTGGGCAAAAAGAACTGTCACTTGTAAAAGAGCAAGTCCCAGATGAGATCACGTATGGACCATACTGAAGGAGACACATCAGCAAAGGCACACCTTCTCTGGCAGGAGATGGTAGAGGGGTATATGCACTAGGGATGAGAGGAGGCCATGAGGAAGAGGTGCAGGCTATGTCAGGATTTTCAAGGGACAGACTGAGGACAGGCACAGGACACTGGCTGGGGCCCTTCTTTAGTGAAAGAATGACAGAAAAGCAAGACAAATAGGAGGCACACAAGAAGCCAAGATCACTCCATTTGTCTACTGTTTCAGTTAATTCAAAGGATGAAGTAAGGCATGAACGTGGGAAGCTGGTCCATGTGCTGAATGTCATAGGTCAACTGACCCTCTCTCAGGACCCTCCAAGCTGTCCTGGCTCCGCTCATGCCATTCAGAAGTGAGGGTCCCTTTACTCACCAAACTCACTCACCATGCCATCAGTGCCTGCTGTGGTCCTCAGCACTGTGGATTCACAACAGAACCAAGTCCCTGCCCCTGCAAACTTTCCACCCAGCATGAGGAGCAGGTAACTCATCAAGGCTGGATGTACCATGTGACACATGGAAATGAACAGAGCTAGGGGAGAGTGGAGAGTAGGAGAATGAAGGAGAGAGCTGAGCCAAGGGAAGGAGCAACTGGAGGACGTTTCTGATGCCACCATGAAGTGGGAGCTGGGTAGAGATCAGGAGACTCTGCTCACTGTGAACGCAACAGACTGACTGGGTCCCAGAGGGCCACTGGGTCAAAACCACCAGGGCCACAAAGGTTGCAAAGTTGGGCTCTTTCTCCTTTACTAGGGCTCCCGAAGAGGCACCTCTGTACCATGGCTAACTGTGTGACCTGAGGGCCTTCTGCAAGGTATGAAGTAGGTGTCAACCACACCAAGGGCTTCGGGGAGTGCTCAGGGGATAATGCAAACTTCAGAGCCAGAAACCCAGTGAAGCAATTACAGCAGAGCAGGTGGGGAGAACACGGTGCCAGACAACAGTCTCTCTCTGCTTTAACAAATAATTTTTGACCATGTCTGTTCTGACCTGCTATCAGCCAGAGCTACCCCACACAGCTGAGAGCCTACGGTCAATTCCACTTAAAAAGCAGTTCCTCAGAATGCATACCTGGGAGAAGTTCTGCAATTATTAACTATTGCACAACACAGTTAATAGCATGAAATTCTATCCCATGGGTGCACTCATGACTCATGAACCCTCACATTGTTAGAAATGTTCAGAATAGACCATTCTGAAGAAAAGTTTGGTTGGGTCTACACTGTGCAGGCTAAGACTAGGCTAGTTAAGAAAGGAAAAGAAAAGCTGTATGCATTTGGAGGCAGAAGGAAAAGAGCAGAGAAGGAAATTCTGCAGCTACAAAAGACAAGATGCACCACAGCTCCTGCGCTGTGAAGATGCTCTACAGAAATAATGAGCTTCACAAGCCTATTTTGCACATTTGTGCACCTTAGTATAGCAGTGGAGCAGCATGCAGAAAGATGCAGCTAACACACCTAGCCAGGTACTGCTCGAAACATGCTTTTGTAGTGCCAAAGAGGCTGGTGACACCCTCTGCCTGACAGTTGCTCCATGCCCCTCCTTTTCAGGGCTCCACCTGCAGCATCTCTCTCCGTGACAACTGTCTCTTCCCTGGCTCCTAAGTTGCTTTCCTATGAGTAGTAACTGCTATCAAATAAGGAGTTTTGGCTGTCAAGCTGGGATGTAACTTTAAGGTCTACCATGCATGGGGTCTTGGGTACATCCTGCAGAGACTGCAATATACAACATGCCCCAAAGCAGGCAGCAGACTATAAAGAGTTAACCCCACAATTGGCTTGTTTTGAGAAACAAATACAGCCAAAGCCTATGTGCTGAGGTCAGAGTAACACACCCAAATTCCATTCTTACAACTAAAATCTTAACCAGAAGGACAATGTTTTAATTACAACCATATATTTTGTCTGTTCTGTTCTTAATATCAGAAAGCTTCATCTTGTGTTTGCGATGTGCTGACATTAATTCTATAGAAACTGCATGACTGTACATCCTCACATGTAGTACTGCTCTTGCATGTATCTTACATCTCCCCCAACTGATTACCAGTAAAAATTATGGCTTGGACTGGCCAGCACCTGTGTTGGTTGTACTGGCACCTTACTTTCTGTTTCTCTTAGTTTTTTTTGTCCCCACTCTCCAGGCCTGGGTCATATACTGGCAGGAGAATGGAGCCAACTGCAGAGGTTTCCAGTGACATTTTAGGTGTCCCCAGTACCATCCATAGCACTGTCAGAAACAAAGAATCTGAGGTCTGGATTTGGCTCACAAAATACAAGATTTATACACAATAACTTACTGTAATTTTATCAACAATTTTCAATGGGAAAAAAGCCAAAATAGTTTGCAAGGTTCTTAATTATGAGGCAGAAGTCAACCACTTAGTTTATTCTGAATGCCACTCTGAAAGCATGTTTCATTATTATCCTGTCACTTTGGGTAGGTGTCACTTCAACTAGTCAACTCTTGTATTGAATACATTTGATAAAATTATTGTTTTTGTACTTCTTGTAATATTATAAACATAAATGACATAATATTTAATTTTTGGTCATTCTGAATGAAATAATTATAGATATAAATGGTTAAATTGTGATATAAACCTAAAATGATCATATTTGTGATCATGATCAGCTCAGAATAGAATGTTAATAGAAAAGCAAAAGACAGAGCTGCATATCTAGTGTGCCCTCCAAGTTTTAAAATACTCTATTTTATGATGTAAGATCATATCTGATAAACAATCATACTCTACACTGTATGTACTTTAAAAATAGAAGCAAATATACCAATATAAACCAATGATTATTTCTTGGTGGAAGGGTTATGATTATTTATTCATTTCTCTGTTCCTTTTGTACAATAAAGCATGTCACTTTATAATGAGAAAAAAAGACTTTCATTTTTTAATTTATCCTAATTGTAGTAAGTGTTTCACTTCTGCTTTGCTTTTGTCAACCTCTGGTTCATTTTTGTTGATTTCCAACAATGAAGGCAATTAACTTCAATCTAAGACAGAGAGGCTGCTGCTATGACTGAACATCTGATGTCACTTAAGTTGGGAAACAGCTACTCAAGTATAGAAGTATTTTATGAGCTCTGATCAAAGAAGGGATGGAAGTACCTCATCAGGGAAGAATTTACAGTACACATACTCTGACAGAACTTTTTCTTCAAAAAACTAATTACAGTTGGGGACAGAGAGCTGAGAAAACGAGACCCTCTCACCACTAAATATAGGGACCAACAGTAGATGTATAGTTATACCAACAAACACACTTCACACCACCAAGAAGAAATTTGACTTGAGGAAGAGACACCTGAACTGCTATCTTGGAGGCCAGATAGATTTTACTATGTGACAAGCCAGTGTATACCTGGACAAGTGTGCCAGGATATGGGAACAGAAGATGTGGGCCTGGGAGCAGGAAGGGACCAGTACAACTAGAACCCCTGACACAATCAGCAGTAAACTCTAATGGCAACAGGGTGCTAGCAGCATGGCATCTGTAGTGTAGGGCTTGGAGGTGACTTGCCTTCTTTTACTCTTGATCATAACAACCACTTACCACATCACTAGAACAAGTCTCATGTACCCAGCTGACCAGAGATTAAACTCAGGACCTTGCATTTGCCAGGCAGGTGCTGTGATGCTGAGCTGCATCCCTGATCCTATAGATCATATAATTATAAAAGGAGAGAAGTACACACAGCCCTCTACTTAGACAGGGCAACTGAAAACAACCAATCAAGATAAATTGTTCTTTGACTCCAACATTTCTTCTTTCTGCCTACTTTGGAAAGAGAAAATATATAGAACTCATCACTGAAAATGTCTCACAGTGGAATAATGCTCAAGGACAAGAAAGCAAAAGCCAAGTCTGTAATTAACATTAATCTCGGATAATGGAGAAAGTAGCCTACTTCTTTCTGTTGCTTTCATCACCAATTTCCTAAGATTGTGCATCTTAACAAGCTATTTAAGCCAATCTATAGCAATTGTAAAGTTATATATATATATATAAAGTTATATATATATATAAAGTTTATATATATATAAAGTTGTATATAGTCCATAAAACAGTGAGACAACTGAGACCAAAAACTGAGGAATAAACAAGCACTGAAGCAAACTAAATAAATAAACCAGCAGAGACAAACACAGTAAATAAACATAAGTGAAAACATAGGCTAACTACCAAATTACCAGCAACATAAATATGGTCAACAACATGTGTAAAACTGCTGTGCTCAAAGTCAGCAAAGATAAGACAATTTACAGAGCAGGAGGAAGTGAAAGAAGAAAGCTAAGCACTGCTGGCATACTTGCAAGAGAAAGTGTCTTTCCTCCCAGACCATGCAGTGGGGACCACGACTTCATCTGAAGGGGAAAGTTCCACTGTCTACAAGTTCTCTTCTCCAGCCTTCAGGAAGGCTGAAGGTCTTTCCACACTGCTGTGAAGGGAGCAAGTGAATTCCTTTTGATCACATTTATTAACTGTCTATTAAGCTCCAGGTACTCTGGGGACCTGAGTGAGCACACAATGGGGTATGCATGTGCTTTCTGAGTTAACAGACATCCACAGTGAAGCTAAGTCTCAAAACAAGGCAGGATGAAAGACCTAAGTGTCACAGAGCCTCTGACTTTCTCCCTAATGTGATATACCTCTCCATTCAGTTTAGTGCAGGGAGGGAGGAAAGAGGTGACGAGGCAGAACCAGGGGAAGGGTTGGGGGCGGGGGGACACAGAAAGGAGAACAACTTTGCTTTCTCCTTAAGCATTGTCAGCTGGTAAGAATCCTTTACCACCATCCTGGTGCCTTTGGCTTTTTCATCTATCTAGTTCTTACTGGCTCTGCATTCCAGAATTCAGGCACATGTTGAATGAGAACATGCCAAAGGCTAAATCCTACCACATGCAGAGTGGCTCAGCACAGAAGAATCAGGTGATTCTTGGTGACAGGAAGGGTGCTCATGCTTGCTTTTCAAGGTCCACTGCTACAGCAACTCTCCATGCTAGTCCTGGGAACACAGCCTAGAGCTGAACTCAGGAGAGTGTATTTATACTGATCCGTTCAGCAATTCCAGGTCCCTTTGCAGTCTACATGCATCTCTCATACAGGATCGGTGGGAATGGTGGTGATATATATACCAATACTACATGGAGAATAATTTATCAACATGCATTGAGAACTTAGAACTATACACTCCCTCTGACATAGAAATTCTACCTTTTTTTCTACCCTGAGGAAATCACCATAGAAAAGAAAAATTTAGCTACAAATCTCTTCACTTCAAAAGCTGTGGTAGGTAAAAATAAGATCTAAATAATGCCTATCAGCAGAAGATAAGTTCAACAGTCTGTGGAATATCTATTCAATGGAATATCACATGGATCTCAGCATGATATAGAAAAATAGTTATAAAAGGAAAAAACATTAAGTGCAGAACCCCTTACAAGTTCAATATGAACCCATCTTAGAAAAAGAGTAACTATATGAATATAGATAATTTCTATCTCTCTACATCCATGTGCACATACAGACAGAGACAGGGACAGGAAAGAGAGACAGAAGTACAGGTCATAATATAGCAACATATTACACTGCAGTGATTTCTTCATTGCTGGTTGTGATTTTCACCTTTCCTATAATTAAAACATTAAATTACACAGTACACACTCATCTGTCCTCCTCCTTTGACCACTGAGGACTTTGGACCATCTTCTTCCAGGGCCACTACAGTCTGTGCTGGCCCTAAAACCAACCAAAGCCCACCCCAAGATGCCTGCCCCAGTAGATGGTCCTCCAAAAGTGGCTGACAAAACACAGGCCTGATCTTGCCTTCTGATAGCTTTTTAGTTTAACTGATTTTGAAGCCATGGTGTTCCTTCTCTTCACAATTTAATTATTCACATTTATCCATTTAAATAGGCTCACCACTGGTTAATGCTTAACTGAGGCTAATGTGCCAGTAAAAAAATTCTTTTATTTTCAAGACTGAAATGAACTTGGAAAGTATCTAATTTTGCTTCAAGCACTTTCAAGAAGCTGTGAAAGCTTCCACACCCTGCCAAGTTTGCTGCCTGTTTGCAGTCTCCTCACAAGGCAGAGAAGCCGAGCATTCCGCTTACTTCTCCTTCAAGATACTGAGCCAGTGAGGGGGGAATGTTTCCCCTGCAGGGAGATATCTGCTTGCTGGCAAAGACCCCAGCTGGGCACTCCTCCAAAGTGGAGCTCATTCTCAGAAGAAGCCACCAGGCTGCTCTGCCCCATCCAAAAATTCTCTGGCACTAAGTACCACACATGTGTGTGTACAAATCAGTTTCCAGGGAGTTTGAGATGTAGGCCAGCAGTAAGTTCCAAAACTACATCAGAAATGATGTACCCAACTTTATGTGCCCAGTTGGATGGATAAAACATTCTTGGGTATCAAGGACTTGCTTTTTAAACTTCAAATCTTACTGTAATTCAGAATCTAAGGTTTTTTCCAACACATGGGCTACTGGAAAATTAGTGGATTGCCTGCTGGGCAAGTCAAAATTGGCTATTTTGAGGTAAGCTGGATCTTCTTGGTTACTATAATTTGCAAACCAGCAATAATGCTTTTATAAAGCTTTGTTTTGGATGAAACAATACTAAGCAGTAGAGTTTTGGTCTATTATAAAAAAAATAATTACTCATCTCTACATGCAATCAAAGAAACCAAGTCAGGCATTAATGTGAGACCATTAAGAAACCCTGAAAGGGCAGGAAGCACTCACAAAGACCAGAGGCCATGATGCGGAGATACTGAAACAGTGTCCATGACCTGTCTGAAGAGGAAACCGGAGACCTAGGAGCAGACATCCTACAAGTGTGAGCGCATCAGTGGCCGAAAACTACGCCTCAGTGAGTGTCCAAGTGCTCCACATGTGCAAGTTTCTATGAACAAGATTCAAAGGTGGGCAGTACTCCCTGCCTTCAGGGAGTACACATCAATTAAGTACACAAGGATCAAGGAGATGAGCTGAGAGAGAGCTGTGATACACCTCTGCATGAACGCCTGCCTCAGAATAATGAGGAAGCACTTAGCTCAAACCGACACACATGGAAAGTCTCCCAAGGCAAAATTCCTACACCGGGCTGACATGACAATGACTTGACAAAGAAAGAAAGTGAGTGTCATGGTCCCTTCCACTTGTTCTTCCACAGTGACAGGTGGCAAAATTTTCAGGAAACGTTCCCACAAATTTATTTGGAAAAGGTGAGGAACAGCACGAAGAGAACAGGTGGGACACCCTGTGTGGAACCAATCTGAAAGAAAAGGATCCTCAAAGGGTACAGTAGGCCAGGACTGCCATCAAAGGACAGGAAAACAGGGCAGTGTCAGGAGCCTGGTGCAGCAGGGGAGAGGGCTGGATAAACTCGCAAGGTGCCTGCACTCAGTCTGTCTAAATCATGCAAACCCAGTGGGGTGGGATAAATGACAGGCCCTTGAACCCCAGCTGCAGAATGAGGACAGTGGCAGAACTATGCACACTAATTTTATTTAGTAGGCAACTACTTTCATCCTAGAAGACAAGCAAAAGTGCTTCTGACAGGCTCCACAAAGCCTGACTTCTCCCTCAGGGTGTCTCATTCCTGAGGAAGTACTCAAATGCACACAAAGAGAACAAAATTTCAGGCTTAGGGCCCAGTTTTCCAAGATTATTCTCATTATCCTCCCCACCTCCCACAACCTGCTCCTCCTCCATCAGGTTTGTGTTTTAGCTGTACAGCCCACACCATTCCACCAGTTACGGAAGCCAGAGACTGAACGCTTCTCCCTGGTGACATTCCACAGCCAGTTACTAATCTGGGGCCCACAACTTCCAGCCTTGATTATCTCTAGATTCTCCTTTCTGGATTCCCTCTAGCACTGCCTCAGTGCCAGCTGCCCCCTCTAGAGTCCTTGCTGTGGCTTCTCCAGGGATCTCATTATGCACCATCACGCTGCTCTTCAGCTATTAACACTTTCTGATCTTCCAACACTCACTGGGTTTTAAGACACACTGAAAGAGTGGCTTGAAATCATCAGGAAATCAATCTACATTAGATGTTCACTCATCATTTATTTAATATACTTGTTAGGGAATTTTAAGACATATTTTTCAAAATTAGACATTCTTGAAAAAAAGAGGTGAAGAAAATGCTTCCTCATGTTTGTTAGGAGGCCTATTAGTAAAAAACAGTGCATTCAGGATGTGGGGAAATGGGGGCTCCTTGCGCATTGTTTGTGAGAATGTCAAACTGTACGGTGGAAAGCAGGATGGTAGTCCTTGAAAAATTACAAAGAGAACTATCACATAACCAAGCAAATGCCTTCTGGTTTATATACTCAGAATTCAAATCAAAGCCTCAATGAGATGACTGCACATCCATGTTTATAGCAGCAATATTTACAGTAGCCCAAAGAAGGAAAAAACGTGTGGCCACCAGCAGAGAAATAGATCAACAAAATGAAACATGTACATATAATGGGCCATTTCTGACACTTCATTGTGGTTAAGCCTTGAAGACAGAGAGTCAAGTGAAATAAGCCATTCAAAGAAGGACACACACTGTACGACGCCACTTATTCAAGATATGTGGGAAATCAAGTTCATAGAGACAAAGAAAAATAATGGTTGTCAGGAGCTGAGGATTAGAAGAAAATGGGAAATTACTACTGGGAAGTTTCATCTTAGGACAGAGGAGGTATTCTAAAGATCAGCTGCTTGCATATCAATGTCAAATGTATATGACAACTGCACAGTTAAAATAGTAACTTCTGTATTAAGTTACTCTTACTATCACTACTGAAAAAAGAGTGAAATTAGTTGCTGTACATTTATTAGCATACAGAAAGATCCCATTGCTCTGAACCACACATTTTAATCACGAATTTTGCACACACTTTAAAAATCAGCTGACCAGCACTTAGCAAAATGTTACACTTACACACTATTATGTACCTGCCTGCAGGTCCTGAGCAGCAGTCTCTCTCCTACTTCTAATCCACCCTACACAGATCCAAAGACGCCTCTCCCCAAGGAGCAGCTCTGTTCATTTATCAAAGCCAATTGCAAGCACTAGTGCCTGGCTTTCAGAGCTCTATCCTGCCAGGATTCAGCCTGCAGAGTCCTCTTATCTCTTCCTAACCCTCAGCATGACTCCCTCCTTCAAGCAGTCATCTGGTTTGCTCAGGAAATTTCCTTTCCCCAGCAGA
Organism: Petromus typicus; assembly: GCA_004026965.1. Lineage (NCBI taxonomy): Eukaryota > Metazoa > Chordata > Mammalia > Rodentia > Petromuridae > Petromus > Petromus typicus. The sequence continues at coordinate 133,313 of PVIR01000820.1, read as the reverse complement.
TCGCCTCTCCAGGCTGCCTCTCCTACTCACACAGTACAGTCATTTGTACATATTGGAGAGAATTTCCCAGCAGTGCTGAGGGGAGTGAGTTCAGGTCCCTGAGGACAAGTCCAGTTAGCATTTTTCCATTCAATACCATACCAAGTAAGGTATTAGTATCTATATGTTCACACACGGGAGGAAGAAAGCACCAGACCACAGGCTTCAGTGCATCTTCTACCTAAGGCCCTGTGTAACCTGCTAAGCACTCTGCATCACCCTCTCTGGACAAGGGCTCTAGATATTCATTATGTGCTATTGACATACTAAGTGAATGATCTCCACTAGGCAGAAATCAAGACAGGGAAAAATGTACTTGACAACAAATGGGGTTCTGTGAAATCAGGCTTATCACAGATTCGATGATGTGGGTGGGGGTGAGATCCACGATAAAGCTTTCTTCTAGAAGCCTAAGATTTTTGGCTTCTCAGTACCCAACACATAACAGCATTGCTACCTAAAGGTCATATCCTGGCATCAAAAAGAGAATCACTTTCTAGGCATTTCACCTTGCTCCATCCCTTCCCTGACTTCTCAGACAACTCGCACCTTATACCACCGTTTTCAGTGTTTACAGGCTGTGGCCCCTCCAACGGACTCTCTCTCATCTGGGCCTGACACTTAACGGTATGGTGGCACACAGCAGAGCCTCAGTGAGCACATTGCTCTGTCCAAGCACCTCAGAGCTGTGTCTCCATCTTGGAAAACAAGCACACAATGGGGTAAAAGCAGTTTAACCTCTCAGTTAGAACAACTACTCAGGTACAGCCCAAGTGTTTAATGTATTCTTTTCAATGTTCTTTCAGTTTCTTGCATGGTATTTAATTTAGGCTAAGAGCATTTATACCTATAATGCAACATAAAATAAAATGATAATCAACATAAGTATAGCTTTAATTTTGCTTCATTTTACTCAGTTGCTGCAGCTGACAATTTCACAACAAGATGTCTGCTTCCTATAAATCAGACTAAGCAATTTTTCTCCAATTATATTTTAATTCATGGGTAATCATTTCTCTCCAGCAGGTGGCAAGTTGAGGGGGGCTGGAAGCCAGGGAGAAAGAATGATGAACTATTAAATGCTTTTAACTTGAATTTGAACCAACAAGCATTGCGGGGAAAGCAACAGACAAAAATGTGTCTGCTCACAGAAGCCAGGTGAACAGGGTGTGTGACGCTCATGTCGGATGCATCCAGAGCCATTCCTCAGCCAACTGCAATTTAGTCTAAACCAGACTGCTCTTCGCTTGGATTCTGATTACCTCTGCCTACCTCTCCATTTCATCACGAGGCCATCCTTCTACCCTTTGTTTAAGACTCTTGAACATGACCTTCAGGCTGCTCAAATAAGAGTACTGTCACCCGGGACTAGACTTATATCACAAAAATGCATTCCTCTGCATGTCATCATGTCTTCTTCCAGTATCTGGAACATTCATGCCTAGAAAAATTAATTTTAAAAAAATCTCCCCAAAGAACCCAGGTGTTTTACTAAAATTTCATTCTTAAATCCATTTGTTAAATTTATATTAACCACATTATATAACTGACACTTTAAAATACAAAAATGAGTAAGATGATGTTCTTGATCTCGAAAGACTTCCAATCTCATAGGTAGTGGAATTCTCACCCAACGGTCAGCTCAGGCATGCTTACTGAGCACCTGCTCTCAGAAAAGGGAACATCTTCTGCTCCTGCTCTGTAACACTCAACTCCTCCTTGCTCTGTCTCTGTGACTAGAATCCAGGCCCCAGTACCACGACTTTCCCTGTGTCTGCAGCAAGAGCTACCCGAGCAGGTTCCTGCTTCTGTGTGGCTTTCTCCGCAACCACACACTCTCACCCATCACTTTCTACATAGTCTCCTTCCTGCAGCTTCCCAGACTTCAGTGGCTTACCAGGTGCAGCAGCTGGCCCCGCACTGGCCCACTCAGCCTCCTCCCACTTTTCTCATCCTCAACCTTCCACCCACTTCCACCCACTTTCCAACCCTAGTTCTGATGCAACAGCATTTGCCCTGCCCTCTCTACTCTCCCCTGTCTGCTTTGTGACCCAGCATTCACCCTCCCTCCACTCCAGCCTCGGATCAAGTGTCCCCTCCTCAGGAAGCCTTCCCTGAACACTATTGAATGCTGGCCCAAGACTTCCTATTTCATTCCACTTTTCAGGATTTATTTTTCAATTACCTGCTGATTGCTTCTGTCCGCCAACAAGCATGTAAACTGACTTTGCCAGCATCATAGCAACTGTGGCCCAGGCTTAGAAATGTGTCTGTCTCACAGCAGGCTCATCAAGGATTTGCTGACAGATGACTATCCCTCACAAATAGGAATCAAATACGGATGGCAGCAGTGCCGCAGTGCATGGTGCAGAGGGACATTTGTTTTTGATTCCAGAGAAGAGACTGCTTTAGGGTGCCTCAGCAGCAAGGCACAAATGTACCCCATGTTCTGAACCTTGCAGACCAAAACCCTAAGAGGCACAGAGTCTAGGAGTGTCTGAGCCTTGAAAATAGCACCCGGTGTGGCCACGGCCCTGGGGTATGTGCTCGGAGAGGGGGCACAGACACAGCACACAATGGAACCTGAGACAGAAAGTCAGCAAGATGTTCTGAGCCAGAAGCCAGTGCACTCTGACCTGCTCTCCTGAGACACTGACAAGAGATACGTGAACTCAAAAATAAACAATAAAAACAACATAACTTTTAATCTTTTTTTTTGTACCAGGGAACACACTCAGGACCTCTGCAAGGCAGATTTTAGAATGACTGAGCTAAATTCCTAGCTCTGGCATCACTTTTAAGAGGACTCTACGTTCTTCTGTGTTTGGGAGAGAATAAAAGGATTTCAATTTTGTGCATGTGCGAATGAAAAAGAAACTAGGACTGAAAGTTAGTGACTGTGTCTCAGGCAAAAGGCTGAGTGAAGATTAATTTTTGGATTTCAAAGGCATTAAACAACCACATCACATCTGCAAATGGTTCCAGATTAAGCAGAAGACGGAAGAGCAGAAGCTAGATTCAGGATTAGCTGGGCCCCAGGCTTCAAGACGAAGCCAAGCACTTTTCACACTGCAGAATAACCTGATCAGACAGCATCACATAGGATGAGCTGAGACCGACTCTAGAGACTTGTACATTAAACTTCTATCACACAGAACACCCACGCAAATGACTCAGCCTTAATCACTACAAAAGGTAGCAGTGAAAACTGTGGGGAGGGGTCAAGAACCCCACTAAGCACTTTTGGAAGTACGGATCACTCCATTCCTGGGCGGTTCTCACCTCCACGGTTCTCACAGGTACAACTTACAGAGGGAGTTGTTTGGTGAGCACAAGGGGGTCCTTAATCCCCATGTAACAAGACGGAAAGGATGACTTTGAAAGCAAAAGCAGGCACAGGGGATAATTTCTTTGCCTGTAGAAGTCAGACTTGAAGCTGTAACAACTAGCTCTTCCTTTTTCAGCTCTAGCAAGATATGGGACCCAGTCAAATGCAGAGCCAAGATCCAAGGCCTCTTCTGAGAAGGAAGCAATTCTCTGCAGGTTCCTGCTTTCTACAACCCAGAGTCCTAACTGTGGGAAGTGCCTGGTCAGGGCCCCAGGCCATGCAATGGTCCCATCAGAGAGTCAAGGAATAAAGTGGCCAAAGCACAGTTACACAGACATGCACCACAGGTCTAACCACACTGGGTGAGTGAACGTGTACTCATTTTCCCCAAAATAAAAAGGAGTACAGTCAGGTAACAATCTAGGCAGAAGGGATGCGGGAGCACAGAAGATGCTCAGCAGAGGGTCACACCCTGCACACAGCAACTAAACGCAGTACACACGGCAGCCCCGGAAGATCTTGCTCTGCTCTGTTTTAGCTACTTATGCGGCTTTATTATTTTTTGTGTGATTCTCCTGGTAGGAAAGATAAAATTAGCGAACCTCACAAAATTGGAAAGGACCCCAAAGGTCCTCTGTTAAGATCCCTGTGACCAGGATTTTCCTAATCATCGCTGTGTTCCTGGAGCCATAGAGGACCTGAGCAGTTAAACTGGTCACTCAAGCTCACACAGCTAAGCCAGCTGAAACACTGTTGCATCTGTCCTCGGTAGTCCTCCTGGTGTGTATTTAAGGATAATGAAGACAATTTCCTGGGCAATATACTGAAGACTCTAAGAATCAAGGCTGTTTCTGTTCTTAAAAATAATTTGTACAATGAGATAAAAGCATATCACCCAAAGGGATCATGCACTGAGTAATCAAAGTGCCAACTAAAATATTACACAGCAAAATGATAATGAAAATTATTACCATCGTTGTTAATGCTTGTTATGTTACAATAAAAAAAAATCAGAAAATAGTCCCATTTATGATTTTAACTTAGTAAAATTACATAGTATATACACAGCCAGGCCTGGATAGGAACTAGGAAAATGACTACAGTTGACGTGCTAAGGAGGTGTATTTTTATCCAGTGACTATAACAGAGCTGGCACAATAAACACCAAGACAGTGACAATCACAGGGAAGGAACGCAGCTGTTCACTTACCCGGGGTTGTACAACATGACGGCGGACAGGTTCTCACAGGACTTCGAAAGGTCGGTCATGGACAAGCTGAAGGAGGACAGAAGGCCACTCTAAGAGCAGACACAGGGTAGAGCAGTTACCATGGCAGGTAAGAGAAGGCCTGTACTCTGGACTCACTGCCTTCAACTTACAAGGGGCAAGAATTATACACTCCTATTAATGCCCAGAGTGATGGGTCTATCACAGGATAGCAGCTCAGGGACTCTCAAGGCCCTGCCCGTCTCACACAAACCTGGAATGTGAGGCACACAGGGGCCTGACACTCACCTGGCCCCCAACCCTTGGTAGGGCATGGGAAATACAGTGGAGGAAGAACCACAGCATCTTTGAGACCCCTGTTCTCCAGCAAGCACAGCCCCTGCCATCAGTGGAGCTCACTCATCCCAAAGTCAAAGACAAGGAGGGAGAGGGAAGGAGACCATAGTAAAGAGCTTGACCCACTGGGCTTCCACTGAGACCTCCTGGCAAACATGTTTTCCTCCCTCTGAAACTGTATCAGAAAGGATCCTACACCTGTACTTCAACAGCCAGGCAGCTTCATTGGCCAGGACAGCAGCCATGCAGAAGGGTGGGGCCTGAGCTCTGTCCATACTTCCATATAAGTGCTAGCAACCTTAGGCAGCCTCCAAAGCAGGCGGAGTGGAGAGGCTGAGTAACTGAGTGTTTAGGGAAAAGGTTTCCCACTTTCTGGCCTCAAGAAAGTTAGTTTCTCAGTTATCTGCAACACAGGCATGACAAGGGTACTTGTGCAGATAACATGGCAGAATATATGCAGAATGTGAGCATAGTTCCAGCTTGTACAAATGTTAGCTGTGGTCTTCATTGCCTCTGTCAGTCTGTGCACCAGCCAAGACACCTCAGGCAGATGTCTTCCCCTGACTTCTCCCCTTCTTTCGCTGGTTCTTGGCCCACCTCCTCCTTGTGCACATTTTGGATGGCCCCGTCCCAACACACCAAGTTGCTCCCAACTGTCCTAACTCAGCCCTGCTCTCCTCACACACCAGTGGAAAGTCTAACAGACTGTGACTAATTTTGCCCGGCTCATTCTGGGCCTCACTTCTTGTTCTCCCACCTTATCAGTCAATCACCTGCCAGCAAACAAACTGCTTACATCAATCAGCTTGTAAGCCACCTCTCCAGAGGTCCATACCCCCAGAAAGTGAGGCAGCTGGAACCAGTGTGGACACCTACATCCCCGCTCAGACTGGAAGCTTCCTCCTGCAGATGGTCGACCCTCACCTTCCTCTTCTCCCTGAGCTTGGCAGCTTCCTTGGGGTGATTAAAACGAAACATATTGGTTCTTCCCAAGAGTATCACAGCACCTGCCAACACAAAAGCAACAATGAATTATGGTAAGCAGTTTGGCCAGCTAACAATACCAGAGCATGATGGAATTCTACAGTTGACATGAAATTTCCAGTGTGTTATAGAACAATAAGGGAAAGCTTTAGTCTCCAAAGCCTGTTTCCATAAGTCAAATTTTAAATCTGCAGATACTTTTATTTTTATAGCTAGATGTCACAATACTCTTGATAACACAGGTAGAAATGAAGAATCCAAGCCTTGTAAACTATTATGAGATTCAAAGCTTAAAATACAGGAAATCAGACATTTATTGCTTGGAAGGAAGAAAAGAACAGTTCCCTAGAGATTTAAGATCAAGCAAAGCATATGGTTACTAATTTAATAAATATTTATTAATGCTGATAAGACTAGAAATCTCAAGAAAAGTCTTTTCAAAAAGGAAACAGTGAAATTCGTTGAGTTCAGGTAACTATTACTAAAATTACCCTCAGAGTTTCACAAGAATGAAACTGTCTACATGCATGGTCTAGTTTTCAAGGAAAAGCACTAACTAACCTCATCCAAATCCAATTAAAATTTAGATGGCCAGGTTAAATATTTAAGAAACAAGAAAAGCTCCTTTGGCTTAAGGCAGTATTTAAAAAAGGCTCTTTATTCAAAACATAACTGTATGGAAAGCAAAAGAATTCAAGACAAATACCTAAGGATAACAAAGTCAAGGGCCTGCATGGCAAGGAGGAGTGCAGGGCATTTGTTTGACTAAGCAAACAAACTCCTTCTCAATTCAAACATGCCCAAAGCTAGCACAGGAGGCCTGGAGAATGATGAACTCTGTTACTGGAGGAAGAAGCACACTTCAGAAGTGATCTGCTGTCTAACACGGTCCTATCTATACCTGAGTGTCTACAACACCCATAGTCAAATCCTCACACTTACTCTTTGCCTCAAAAAATACAATACAATGACTGTGATCATGTGTCTACCACGTTATTGTGACAGTGTGGGCTGGAACAGCTAGAAAACTTCTGCAGTGCGGACTGGGGCTGGTTCTCACTGCATAAGCAGAGGATGAGATGTGAGGGGAAGATACACAGAGGGTGGGACTCAGACAGGAGGATGGCCTGTTGTGCAAGGGGCAGAGGAGAAAGTCAAGTCCATCCAAAACACAGGATGTCCAAATAAGAGTAAAGGGCGAGACCACAAAGATGTAGCAGAAACAAACAGGGTGATCAGGAGAGCAGGGTAAAGAGTTTTGACCAGAGGTCACAAGCTGGTAGACAGTGATAAAACTCACCTAATAGACACGTTTTCTGTGCTCCAAAGAAGATCAGTTGCCAAGGCCCATGACTGATGGCTGGGAAGTCATCAGCCTCTTGAGGGACACGTGCACTAGGACCCTAAACCCAGGCACATGTCTCTGATCTTCAGTCAGGACATTCCCTGCCTACCCAGTGCAGTATTCTGAATATCTTGGAGGATTTTCATTAAGTAGTGCGGTTACAGCCTAACTAGTTCAGGTCTCCACAAGACAGAGCAACTGATGTCTGGTTTCTGTGCTTATCATTATCAAGCAGAAACAGGGCCAGTTTGAAAAACAGAAGACAGACTCAGGGGACTCACAAGGCCATCAGTGGTTACTGCCCATTTGCCTATCTGTTTATCCCAGTCATGAACAATAGCATTTGTATGCTTTACAAATATAGGAAGGTTCCAATACTATAAGCAAGGTGTGTCCTATACTTTTTACAACTCAGACTTGGAGCTATGTGCCTCACTGAAAGTGAGAAGTGAAGAATCCATGTCGAGGATATAGGTATGTTTGATGCTCTTTGTTACATTAGAGATTAATAAGGCAACTGAATCCCAAGTGTTAATTACATCTAACCCAATTCTTTTTTTTCCTGTTAATCAAATGCCTGGCCACGCAAGTTGAAAATTTCTAAAATATGTTAATAGAAAAATAGAATAGTATTTTAGAGATATACTTCAAGTCATATTAAATCACTGAAAATAATCTTGCCACCCGTGATATTTGCATAAAATACACATTAAAACAAACCCATTAAGGGAATAAAGAAGAAAGCAAAATTATCCATGACAATTCATTATTTTCATCTACATAATGCGTGTCAATTGGCTGATAGGTTCAGGGGCTGTATTAATCAAGATTCCCATCCCCTTCCTCTACTGGACCTTTTACCCAACAATGAATTTCAATATTTGGTTCATTTTTATGCAGTGTTGCTGCTCATTCACTTATTCAGCAAATCCTTAATGAATGTTTACTGAATATTGGTCATTGTGAAGACATACAATTGAACAAGTGAGATATGGTGTCTGGTTTTCTTTGTGGAGCTTAAAGTGAGAACAGGAGAGAGGGATAAATAATCAAATAGATACAGTAATCAGAAGAATGAATGTTGTTATGGCTTGTGTCTAGACGTCCTCAGGGTCTCAAGCAATCATAAGTGGGGCTACTTCAGAGGTGGCTGGATGTACAGTGTTTTACGCTAGGATTAAGGGTGTATGATTTCTAAGGGACTTCAGCTAATCCCAGTAGTTTAGACATAATATAAAAGAGGCAGAAGGCCCCTTCCTTGTTAGGGCCTTCTCTTTGTTGCTTTGCTACTTCCTGCCTGACATGAACTGCTTCTCCTTTGTGATGCCTCCTGCATGGGACCCAGCCAGCTATAGACAGAAACCTCTGCAAACTGTGAGGTAAATAAATCTTTCCTCCCTTAACTTTGGGTGTCACATATTTTGTCTTAGTAATACAAAAAGTAACTAAAAAGAATGCAAAACTGTAACTGAAGGAAAGAGTCAGGCTCAGGGAGCATCGAGTAAGGGAGGGGGCCTATGGTAGGGCGGCTAGGGACGCACTGCCGGAAGGAAGTTGTGTTTTAGATACGCTCTGAGGATGAGTATGGAGAAAGGTATGCATCAAGGCCCGGGATCAAGAGACAGATGACTATAACAAGAGATTGGAAGACAGCCTGTAGAGAAAATAAGGAATCTTGCTGCACAAGGCTTGACAAAAAGGGAAGGAGAAGATACCCCAGATTCTTCAGGATATGGTAAAGCATCTTGTGTTTTATTTAGTTACAGTCATAAAACTGCAATAGTGCATGATTTGTTTCAGAAATATTATTCTTCCACTGAAGAATGATGAAAGAGAAGTACAAACTGAAGTAGAGCGACAATGCAGGAACTATGTCAGCTGGTCCAGGTCAAAGAGGATGTTTTAGGACACTGGGGTGAGGTGGGGGGCACACAAGCCTGGAAACTGTTGAAGAGACAAAATCCACTGGATTCAATCATAGTTGGACATAGAGAAGGGAAAGGAGGCAAGATGTCTTCTGCATATGGCATTACCAATTGTGTAACCATACAGACTCGAATGTTAGAAAAAGACCAAGACTGGGGTGAGGGAGAAATCATAGGTCTGATTTAAAATGAATTAAATAAGACACTTTCAGCAAATAAAGGGCCCAAGATTCTAAAATGTAACACCTGGGATACCTACGTACCTACCTGATAACTATATATGCATGAATATGTTAATAAAGATATATTTGGGGCCGGGGAGTTAGCTCAGTGGTTCCGGCGACTGTCTTGCAAGCGCAAGGGCCCGGGTTCGATTCCCCGGTAACCACATGACAATACTGGGTGTGGAGACCCACACCCAGCAGCAACCAGTACCACATACCACAGTGCCGGGCGTGGTGGCTCACGCCTGTAATCCCAGCACTCGGGAGGCAGAGGCAAAAGGATTGTGATGTGAGTTGGAGGCTGAGCTGAGGGCCAGCCTGAACCACAAAGCGAGACCCTGTCTCAAAAAACCTAAAAAAAAAAAAAAAATTAAAAAAAAATAAAGATATATTTGTAAATATTTAAATATAAATGTTTTAATACAAGTAAATACATGTAAAAAGATATTAGAAAAACATACACTATTTCTTTCTATATATTTCAAAGTTCTCAAAGATGAAGCCACATGTATGAGACTATCACCAAGGATAGAAAAGGGAAGCAGGGGGAAGAGCACCTAAGACACGGCACCTGGGGAGGGCTGGCCTTTAAGGACAAGATAAGAAGGAGGAACTTGCAGGGCCGGGGATATAGCTCAGTGGTTCAGGCACCTGTCTTACAAGTGCAAGGACCCAGGTTCAATCCCTGGTAACCACATAACAATACTGGGCGTGGAGACTCTTGCCCAGCAGCAACCAGTATCAGATACCACAGTGCCGGGTGTGGTGGCTCACGTCTGTAATCCCAGCACTAGGGAGGCAGAGGCAGGAGGATTGCTGTGATGTGAGCTCGAGGCTGAGCTCAGGGCCAGCCTAAACCACAAAGCGAGACCCTGTCTCAAAAAAAAAAAAAAAAAACCTTAAAAAAAAAAAAAGGAGGAACTTGCAAAGGAAATGGAGGAGGGTTCCAAGAGAGAGAAGGAAATCCCCAAAAGCCAAGGGATGAAGGGACCCAAAGTAAAGAAGAGCTAAAAGCTTCCCCAAGAAGACCTTAGGCTACACTGGATGCGGCAACCCTGGTGAGAGTTCAACGGAAATTGGTCAGAAGACAGGATAAAGGAGCTGAGGAGTGAAAGAAATGCAGATCTACTGAGTGCAAGACAAGGCCCTGGAGGAGATCATGTGTGAAAAAGACAGTGCTAGTAGAAGTGGGGGTGTGGTTGCACCCATAGTTTTGTTTCTGCTAAAACTCATAACCATGCTTAAAAAATACATGACTGTGCCAAAAAAACAGCAAGCAAGCTGAACGAGCAGCCAGATGACAAAGGAACAAGTGAGGGAATAAATGAAAGTGTGAATGAATGAAGCCCTGGGTGAGAGTGGCTGAGGGTATGAAGTTGCTCAGTGAAACCCAGAGCAAGCGTCCTGGAAATCTTGCCATGGCCGAGAAGAAGACACGGGTCACTTCTCCGGAAATGAGTCTCCTCATCTACTCATCACACAGAATGATTTCCAAGGTTTTGAATTATTTGTAAGTATGAACTGCTTCTTGCTCTGAGGTTAATGTGATTAATTGCAGCAGATGGACTTTTTGTGATACACTTAATTTGTAATTTTGAGAGCATGTCTAAACCTCCTTGAAATATATGATGGCTTTTTTGAGATTACTTCAGAGCTCGTTAAGTACCTGAAGACAGACAAATTCCAGACGGTCTTAAAAGGGAATGAAGGGGAAATGACATTGTAAAAGGGGAGAGAAAGCCATTTATTAAAAAAAAAAAAAGGCTGCAATTTAAATCTCTGTAAGAATCAGCATATGTTGGTTTCATATATTTTTTCTAATTTTAATGCTTTAAATAAACTGAAATAAGGATATAACTATTTCTAGTGATTTCTAAGCAGTGTATGAAAAACAAAGGTCACTATTAATTACAGTACTATATCTTCCTCTTCAATTTTTATGTGAAAATTTCTAAAGGCTACAGTATAACAAACTCTCTTTAGGTGGGTGTGGTGGTTCACAACTGTAATCCCAGAACTCGGGAGGCAGAGGCAGGAGGACTACCATGAGTTTGAGCCCAGCCTGGGTTACATAGTAAGTTCAGGGTCAGCCTAAACTACAAAGCAAGACCCTGTCTCAAAAAACTAAAAACATAAACTCTCTTTTTTAATAAATATTGTCATGAATATTTTTGGAGAATATAATATACAAAGTCATTATTCTAAGTGATAAGTGACAATAGATAACTATTTTCCCTAAAATGCAAAGCAACATGAACTTGAGAGACCACTGCAGCACTAAAAACAACAGGGAATGGGCCTGTTATTCCACTCGTGTACTTTAATCACTTTAGAACTCTACTCCTCCCCGACATACAGACCACAGACAGGCTATAATAATCTGAAGAACAGTCCATGAAGGAGAGGCCTTGATCGTAGATATCACAGTCAGAGAAGCTGGGCTCTAGAAGACATGTAATTTTCTGAAATACTACTGAGAGGTTGGGCTGAAGGACAACGTGTAGTAAGTCCTTATTTTGCTGCCTGATCTAGGCAAAGAGAAACTGTGTTTTATAACTTTCTAAATTAAAATGTTCTCAAAATGCTTTTATTGAAATAAATTATGAAGATGGCATCACTATGGGGTCCCGATAGTTTAATTTCTCACGTTAGTAGCTAAGAACAGAATCAGTCATATACTTAGAATATCATAACATTTCTTGTTTAAGACATCTGAGTTATAATCTTTATAACTTTATCTAGAATACGAAAATTAAGATATCTCTTATGGTATTTATAGTATATAAGAAAATTTCATTAAATGAATTCAAATAGGACATGTGGCATGGCTTGGCACTGGGCATGAATGACAGGCATTGTGCACCAATCAGATGTTGTAGAAGGTGTCACCACCAAAGCATGACACTAGATTATCAGTCAGCATTTGCCAAGGATAAAAACTCACCTGACACCTTACCAAAAAGCCATGGGGGACCCGTCACTTTCCTTTCCATATTTATAATTCAAATATGGATTTATGATTTCCTACATTAGATAAATCATGTCAAACTCTGTTGAACTGTGCATCAGCTGAGTATAAACCTTTGTAAAATTTCAAGGTGCTCCAGTCCCACCTCAAGGAAATTTTTAGAAATGTGTACAGGGGATTTGGAGCTGAAATTATTTTTTCCTTCCTAAAACCTCTTAGGGAGAAACAAAGCATTCCTGGATGGAATAGGCTTGTCTTTCCCACAGGAAATGCAGAAAGTACATGAAATAACTAGAGAGCAATTTAAGACAACAGATGATAACAATACAGTCCTTGGTATCAAATGGAAGGCTTTATAATAACTGGCCATACTATCAGTGACTTTCTATTAAGCCTTATCTTAGTTACTTTGATCATTGTTGAAACAAAAATATCTGGCACTAAAGTTAAGGGAGAAAAGGTTTATTTGGCTCACAGTATGTAGAAGTTTCAAGCCACAGTCAGTTGACTCCCAGGTAGGGTGACACAGTAGATATGCATCTCAGGGGAAAAACAGCTCATGACAGGGAGAAGGTAGTGAAGCAAGCAAGCAACTTCAATAGCATCTTTCTGCCTTTTTTATGCCGTAAAGTGGCTACCACGATGAGGGTGGCACCAAACTAACTGGTGTAGTGATTTAGTAACCACCCAACCTTAATGCCAGCATTATACACTCTAGATCCTGCCATCTCTAAAAAACTACTATCTATGAATGCATAAGGCTTTGCGGGGACATCGAAACACAAGCGGAGACATATAGATACAAGTTATAACAAGCCAGCCATGTCTGTCTGCTAACAACACTACTTATTCAGTGTGAGTAACAACCTCCACTACTCATTTCCAGCCTCCAGCACACTCCATGCTTCCAATTACCTATGGTTCCTTCCAAAGTGGTTCACATAAAATGCCTCTCTCACCTCTTTTCCCAGAGGTCCCACAGTCTCTTACCTCTAAGCCCTTTCCATATTGCTCATCCAAATGGGGAACATGGGTGGAAAATGCCGAGCTGTTCTTTATCTCTTGGTCCACATTATCCCTCCCACCTTCTACACCAAAGTCATGCAAGCCGCCCAGATCCTTAGAGCTCTGCACACCAGCCTGCCAGGTCCACACACCCTTAGGGCTCCCACTACTTGACTTTCTCACCCAAACTCTTTCTAATCCTTGACATTTCTGTGACACATTTTAGTTGCATTATATCTAGGTAAGTTTTTCAGTACATACCATTATGACAAATATATCCTTTCCCTTTGAAATTTAGCATGCAGTGTGTCCCTCTTCAGAAGTGTGAGGCTACCTGTTGAGAGATTTGGTTCTACCCCTGATGGGACAAACATTCTCCACTTTGTATCCACTGAGCACCTACACCCTGGACAGAGTGTATAACATATATCAGGAGACTCTGGCAGTAAAGAATAACAGATGGACTGAAAAACATTAAAACTTGAAGCACCAAAAAACTGATAGTGCACTTACCATTTTTCCCTCCAGTGTTCTTGGCTTGATCCAGGGGGAAACTCAAGGGTGGAAATTAGTGTAAAACAAGGACTGTAGAAGCCCTAGCTCAGGGTAAAGGAAGGACAGAAATGCCCTGAGAGCCACAGCAGCAGCAGGGCATGCTAGAGGAAGATCTGTCTGTGATCAGAGGAGCTGTGGCCCCCATGATGATAGGATAGATCTCTGTTGCTTTATATTCCCTTTCTCTGTCCTGTCAATTCATGGTCCTGGACAAAGTCTCAGGCACACAAAGTACAAAAAAAGAGTGGAATAAAAAAGCTCCAAATTTCTAGCTAAGGGACAGTAATAAGAATATCGATGGAAATGGAAGGTATTGAGGAGAGAGAGAGAAGAGGAAAATGCTTAGGAAAGTAGCTTTATAGAGTCACTTATGAAAGCCTGGGCTCACCACTATCCCTGCACACAGATATGATTCTCAGCAACACTGGGAGACTCAGAACTGAGCTATAGACAGGCACTGCTCAGAGCTCCTCATGCCAAGGGGTAGAACAGCCATCGCTACTGCAGAAGACTGAAAACGAAATAGGCATTGGAAATGGAGCAAAGTCCATACAAACCAACTGTAGTAAGACCTGAATTCAACTAGATATAGTGCAGGTTGTAAGTATCAGTGTTTCCCACACAATTTAAACAAAATCCACAGTCTCTCAACATAATATTCAAAATATCCAGGATATAATCTATTATTAATCAGCAAAAAAAAATCCAGAAAATGTCAACATCAATCAATCAGTGTAAGCCAACGTTAAAATGAAAAAGATGTTAAAAATTAACTGCTGAAGATGTTTTTCATAATTTTTTTTTTTTTGAAACAGGGTCTCATTTTGCAGTTCAGACTGGTCCTGAACTCAGCCTCCAACTCAGAAGTCCTCCTGCCTTTGCCTCCCAAGTGCTGGGATTACAGGCTACAGGTGTGAGCCACCACGTCCGGCATTGTGGTATGGGGTACTGATTGTTGGTGGGCGTGAATCTCCAAACCCGGCATTGTATGTGGTTACTAGGAACTGAACCCAGGCCCTCGCACTTGTAAGGCAGGCTCCAGAACCAATGTGCTAAATCCTCGGCTGAATAAAAATGTTCTCATAATTGCTTTAGCACTCTTGAAATGAATGGAAAGATACAAAGTTCAACAAAAAAATAAAGACATGAAGAATCAAATACTGCAACCTAATAAGTGCATAAAAAATGCTCAGTGAATGGTCTAATAACCACAAGGGGTAAAACAGAGAAAAAGTCAGTGAATTTGATGGATAAACTGAAACTGTATAATCTAAAGAGATAAAAATTATAAAAAATAAAAATTAAGAGCCCCAGGGATCTGTGCGACATTACTAAAACAACTGAGTTTCATGTTATTGGAGTCCCACAACAAGTGGGAAAGGGTACAGCACGAGAAAAAAACACAAATGAATAAAGGATGAAAATTTCCCAAGCCTGGAGAAAGACATAAATCTATAGACTGTAGCAGCCTGAGAAACTTCAAACAGGTAAACTGTAAGAAACTCATACCAAAAAACATTATAAAGCTCCCTTATAAAATATAAAGCTTACGGTAGAACAGAGAAATCATGAAAAACAGATGAGTGAGACAAAGGAAGAAAGCTGTTAAAAGAGGCTGACACATGATCATCTCTTTGGACAAGTCTACACAGTAAGAAACTCATTTCACTATGATTGGCTTTTGTCAATTCTCATACTCAAGCTTGCCCAGAAATCTCCTACAGAAACCAGAACCAGACCACTTGGGCACATTCCTAGGTTTCCTAACTTAGCAGGTCTAAGGAGGACTTGGGGATGGGTAATTCTGATAGGTTCTGGGGAAATGCTGACACTGCTGACCTGGAAAACTGCACTCGCTTTGGGTGTAAGAATTTAAGTAGGGCTTTAAAATTCAAAAATATCTGTTGAAATTCGCCCCTGTGTTAGTGACTGGCATCAGATTTTCAAGACTCTAATTTGAAGAAAACACTTGATGGGTGCCTAGGGACAAGTATAAGGGCATCCACAGGGCACGGACACTGGCATCTGCTGGCTTTGTGTAAGGTGCACAAGGTCACTGGTATTAACTGGACACCTTTCCCAAACCACTGGAAAAATCTATTTCTCTTCTAGTTGCACTGAAATTCTTTTTCAATTTGTCACTGAACAACCCAGAGCAGTCCTCCAGCAGATGAAAATTTTATCAAAGGCGCCTCTGCTCCACTCTGCAGACAATCACCTGTTCCCTCTTTCAGAGTAGTTGAATAGATGCAAATATATTTTGGCACTCAAGCATAACACATTCAAATGCACTTAAGTGTGAATTTCCCAGATGAAGTTTCTGCAGCACTTCAAAAATGAGAGATAGATGTTCAATGGATCTGATAAACCAGCTAGAAGACTAAAGGACTCTACTGATACAAATGGAAAAATTAATTACATTCAACAATAATCAGCTTGAAAATAACATAGTATAGTAAATGTTAGAGTAAAAAGAAAATAATTAAAAGAGCTGTTCCTAGCAACCAGAGGACAAATGCTGAAATAGCTTTCGAAGTACAATGTTGCACCACTTCATATTAGGTATACAGAGAAAGGAAATATCTAGGGACTAAACCTCCACCATGAAGAGTTCCAAGTCTACATCATGGTCAAACTCATACTTTTCTCTTTCCGTGGAATCATTCTGTGGAGTTGGATTACGGGATCATCGGAGTGAAGTGAGCCAACTTGGAGAAAACATCAGTTTGAAGTCTGATTAGATAAATGCTAGTTTTCCTATGCACTGAAAAGGGATAAGAAGAAAGGCATCACAGGCCAAGCTTTGGCCACACTAGTACATGTTATTCAGTCCACGCTCCCAGCATTAACCAGTGCTCTTCATTTTAGTGAAATGAAAAAGTCTCCTGCAATTTAATGCAGGGGAAATAGTTTATGAACCTGGAAGAAGACAGTTAACAGACACAGGTATTAAACTTGCCCCCTAGTGGTGAAAATCTTCTAAATTTAGATGAATCTATTACTTGACATTGACATTAATATATGTTTAATGATCTTGATAAAAGAGTGGCAATAAATACTTCTGGGTTTTAATGGGACAGTCCAACTAACAAATTTCCAAACATAAGTAATTTTTTAATGAAGAAACATCTGAATATTAAATATCAGCATATACTGGAAATAGGTAGTAGAACTAGAAGCTGCTGGTAATGCCAGGTAAAAGAGGAAGCCAGTTAGTTGTGGAATTAATAGAGCTAGAAATCATTGTAACTTGAATCTACATTTTCTGTTCTTAATGTTTTTTCTATCTATAAAATGAAAAATGCCATTTTGACTATGGATCCACTCCATGGGTCACATATCAGTCACATTCATTCTAAGCACCAAGAGACAGTGGGTGGGAAAGTGTCCTAGGACCGTGACCACTTCAGTAAACCAAGTCCTGGGTTTAGGACAAATGTGATAGGCCAGGATGGCTGGGCTTTGTGATCCTCAAGGTTCCAGGTTCAATTGATACCAACCCAGAAAACTAAAGAGATGAAGCCACATGGACATATGGTTTAAATTTCAGGGAGATAAAGCATGCATATAGCCATGAATGATAATGAACAGTGTGCTGCCATTTGTTTTGGTGCAGTCTTCTGCTCCAATGTGGCAGCAATATACCTACTCCAGGTTTCATCTGTTAATTCAACATCTGACTTTGTAGAAATTGCCTAGGTGAAAGCATGACTATGCAGAAGCACTATAAATAATTTAAAATGTTTTTCATAGGGAAAAGACAAGATAAGTTTTTGAGTACAAAAATCCTGTTTTGTTAACCCTGTTCCACATTTATGATATTCTAACAAAGGCTGCAAACATAACTAATCTCCCCTGCTTCTTCTCAAACACTCATTCTACTTTAGTCCAATTCATATCTTCATTTTTACCCTATATTATCTTAATAACAAATTTAAAAACATGCTGTAATTCTCATTCTGAGAGTCCTCAAACATCAAGACAGATTAGGTAGAGGATTCTAATCCATAGTTTCCGAAAGACTGTCAAGGTTTCTCTCAGTTAGGATTTTTTGCTGCCAAAGTTTGTGGAAGTAAAACAAGAAAAAACAGTTACAGTCTTCCTCTAGTCGTGAAATGCCTTGAATCACAAAGTCATCTTGCATTTCACTGCCCTAAGATTTGTTAATGACATTCATATTCAGTGCAGAGCATTTTTAACACCTCAGAACAAAGCAGTCTGATGTCAATTTCAACAGTGATACTGAGAAAGCTGCTCAGCAGCACAGCAGAATTCCGGAGGAACTCAAGCCCATCTGATCTGAAAACCATGGCGCCATGGTAATAAAATAATTAAGAGCACGCCTCAGGGAAAGACAAGTCCAACAATTAACCTTCAATGGCAATTAGTTCTACCACTTTCTTAGCACAAGTCCTATCTATGACAATCAGATCAAAATGTAATTCCTAAGGAGTCACAAAACTGAATATGTCTATTCTTTCTATGGATTTTCATTTAGGAAAAAGTTCAAAACCAAAAACAGTAAAAATACTGCACGAGAGATATATTATTTATTTTTGAGCTTTAATCCATAAAGAAAATTAGAGACATAATTTCTTCAAACTCAATAAATAAGCTAGTAATTCTTTTTTTAAATTGGTAGTGGAATGAGTAAAAGATAATCCCCAAACTGCACATTAAGTTCTAGGCGATCCATGTTAAACATTCCACACTCAATAAGGAACCAGGGCTCTCTGGAGTTCTGGTTGATTCCAGGAAGAGCATGGAACATACAAAATGAGCCTGGAACATCATGCGTCAGAAGTGAGCAAGTGCTCACAGAAGGAAGACAGGCCTAAAGGACACAGCTTGAAGGAGCTCCCGCTGACCAAATGTGGAACAATCTGAACCTTAAAATAAGTAATGGTGAAACATACCAGAACCTGCTACACAGATAGCAAGCTCTGTGGTCACAGATGATTTAGATAAATAAATGAAGAAGGAAATAGGAAGAAGAAAAAGCTTTTATTAGAGCAAAAAGCCAATTGATAAAAGTAGAAAAACAAAACCACCTGTCAGCCATCATAAGTAATCCAGATAAAGGAAAACACATGAATTCCAAAACCAGCAGGTAAAAAAGTATAATAAAGAATATTTATGATCTCATTTCCCAATATATTTATGCACAACAAAAGGGGTGAAGAGTAACTTCAAGTGACAAAGCCTGGCCTGCTCTGTCTCAACCAAGGACACAGAAAGTGAATGAGAATCATGTAATGTGACAGGAAAGACACACTTATCAGTTCACATGATAAACTATCATAAATATTACATTTACACGGGTAGAAATTCTGTAACGTATCTGGTCTGCACTTTTTAAACTGCCCAATTAAGAAAATCAAAGAAAGACCAAAGAACTGTTTCAGACTGAAGGAGCCTGGAGAGATGTGTCAACAGGATTCACTTCACAGTGCTAGACACTGTTGACAAAACAGGAAAATGTGAGTAGCATCTCAGGATTAGAGATGTTTGGAATATACAAGACTGAGTTTCCTAATTTGGATTTTGCACTGTAGTTCTACAGGAGAATGTGACCTTATAAAGAAAATATACCCTGCAATATTCAGGAGTGATGGAGCAAGTATAGTTAGGACTTGAATGTCCTCCCAAAGCCCATTTGTTGAAGGCTTGGTCCTCACGGTGCACAAACAGGAATTAGTAAAACTCTTTAAGAGTTAGGACCTGGTTGGTGGCAGGTGTTCAGGTAAAAAGAGATTTGTCCTGGGACAGGACAGCAGCATCTCAGTCCCTTCGGTGCCTCTCTTTCACTGCCTGGCCTGAGAGAAGTGTTTTTGCTCTGCTGTGATCAGAAGGCACTGTTTCTCAATGGCCCAATCTAATCAATTGGTCATGGGTGGGAGCACCAAAACTGTGAGCCAAAATACAGCTCTTCTCTCTACAAAGTGAGTATCTTCCTGACTGTTATAGTGCTGAAAAGCTAACATGGACATTTACTTTTAAGGGTTTCTGCAATTAAAAAGTTGTGTTCCATTCTTGCTTTTCTTTTATACTGAAATTATTTCCAAAGACATAATACCAAATTCTCTATGTATAACTATCTGTAAAAACATAAATAATGTAAATGAAATTCTTAAAAGAAACACTTCTGCTTCTTAAAAGAAACACTACTTTGAGAAGTATTTTTTAACTTAAAACAAATCCCTTGATGTCATTTTCCACAGAGCAATTACTTTTAAGATCACATGTATGTTCATGTTTAATTCAATAAGAAAATGAATATTATAAAGAAGTCCTCTAGCAAAACAACAAAAAATAGCATAATAAAGCAAACAGTCTTCAGCCATTTACACCTAATCAGTAGTTAATTCTAAGATATACTTGTTTTCATACTGCCTTACTACCTTATTTTCTTGAACAATATAAACAAAGAACTCTGAAAACCAAGGACCAGTTACCTTGATTTAGGTGTGTGGCCTCCATGACCTGGACACCATTCACGGAGCACTGAGACCCGCTCAGGGGTATCAGCGTCACAGTTCCTCCAATGTTTTCGAAGACACAGTGCTCACTCTCCAAGTCAAGGCCATGAAGAACTATGTTGGAAAAACAAAGAAGAAAGACTTTATTGGCCCCCTTTTGTATCTACCACAATGATGTCCAATCTTTTAGCTAGTGATTTTACATTTGGAATACTCTCTTTTCTATAAAAGGACTGTGAAGTGAACATTCATGCTTAGTATGAAAAGTAAAATGTAGGACTTCTCACAAAAGGGTGGTATCATTAGACTGTCAGCTCCAAGTGTCCAGCCAGCACTTGCATAAGAAAAAAAGTTCGGGAACATCCACTTACTTTCTCCTCAGGGAGAGAAGAGAGGAGTAACTTGTTTCAACTGAGTGAGGGCTACTGAGCTGCTCTGTTTGATTTTGAATAAATTCCATCTAAGAGCCATGCAAAGACCACAGAAAAAGAGACCGGAAAAGGGCTCTGGGTCTAGGACTTAGGATGACTCCCCTAGGAACAGATAACATACTGTAGGAACAGAAACAAGAAGCACAGTTGGTTTGGGCAGAATCTCAGGAAACTATAGCCCTTGGCCACAACCTGTACCAATTCTGAGATCCCTTGCAGCACATAATCCCTAAGCTATCATAACTGCCTTGGTTACTCTTGCCTAAGAAATGGCCAGGCATAGAGGCAATATATGGTTTGCGGCACAGTTTTTGGCCAGTACTCCGAAATACAGACAAGCAGCTCCACTCCCTCCCCAGAATGTACTACTGAACTTCTCTGGGCTCAGAGAACATGTGTTCTTACCAGTCGTCATCATTTACAGCTACCCTGAAGGTCAGATGCATAATTCAACCAGAGGCCCGCTGCCAAGGCCCACTCAATAATGCTTGAACCTGCAGACTTCTGGGATTGGCTCTGAGCTCTCCCAGGCTGTCCACAGTAAATAGAGAATTCACACAGGAACATGCTGGGATTGGCTTGATTAATAGCTTACACTGGGCAACAAAACAGGTTCATAGCCGGCAATTCTCAAAACATCTGAAACAATATAAATCTTCCCCTGCCAACCCCCACTTTCCCCCACACACATACATATCCACCACTGCTACCTTCTCCTCCACAAACTGCCTATGTGATGCTCTGGAAGCATGGTGGCCCTCCTCTGCTCAGCCTCAGTCACTGCTTGTCATGGGCCTTGTAAAGACCTCTGGGAAACACGGCAAGTCAGACCTCCTAATGTGTGAATGCTATGGTGTCTTCTACTGTGTCATCATCTATGTGCAGATGAGTGTTTATATGCTGCCCTGAAAGGGCTGTAGATACTTTGAATGTTTCATCAATGGCTAGCTCGCTGTGACAACTGAAAGACCTGACAGGACAAGTACATGTAGGGTGGCAGAAGGAATTCACACTTCCATTTTGTTCACTAAATTAATCACACTATTATTTACATGAGTACTGTTCAAACTTATAGAGAGGCATATACTATACGGACCAGTATTGATATGGTACTTGAAAATATTTCTTTTTATAATTACTTCAGTGTCATTCAAAAAAAGTTCTTCATTAAATATGCTTTTTAAAATGCAGTGGAAACAGAAAATTGATGAGTCTCACCAATATCTTGCTCCGTTGAAGCATCTTCTCTACCAACATATGTCTGACCTTCCTGGGAAAAAAAGCCAAATAACATTTCTTAGTGAGAAGAGGGGCTTCCACCTGGCACATGTCACAAAGTCACTCATACCAGCAGGGCTACTGCTGTCCCTGATCCTTGTAGGTCGGGGAGGCTCTCTGCCCATGACTGACTGTTCTGTGTGTGTCTGAAGGAAAGATACATGGGAAGTCGCTAAGCATCAGGTCAAGTCACAGATCAGTAAAAGCAAAGTTACAAGCACAACCATCAGAATGGAACTTCTCTTGCCAGCATGAGTGACCGACTCAGAACCAAATGCAGCAATAAAAGCAGGAGGTAACTGTATACACAGCCCTGGGCATTATAACTTTTACTTCCTCTATCTGCCTTTTTGTTCCCTGCCTCCCTTTTCCTAGTTCTACAAAACAGAAGCACAAATGACTGACTTATCATACAGCTTTCAAACTACTGCACATAAGCATAGGAACTTCGAAAGACCACAGAATCCCCACCAGCTGTTGAAATTCCCCAAAGGGCTTGAAAATTGGTTCTATAGTGTTTAATAGTTGCATTTATGGCCTTCAAATATTATAATAAACCTTGCTACAGAAAACTGAAAACAAAATTAGAATGTTCTACTGAAGCAAGTTCTACCTTCAAGTGATACAAGATGATCCCAGTGCTCAGAAGGTCATCATCAATGCCAATCAGGTGAGGCAATTCGGAATCCAAAACCACCCCGATCCCTTCCTTCCTAAGGGCTAGTGTCTGTTCCTAGAGTTAGAGGAAGGAGACAAGGCAAAGGTTAATCTGGAGAAAGAGAACTTCATACTAAGTGTTCCTTAGATTGTTAAATTAAAAAAAAAACATTACATTTCTTATTAAAGAACTGGAAGAAAAAATGCATTTTAAGTTTCATGTTGAAATCCTGGCTGGTGGAAAGCGAAGTGAAAACGGAATACATAAAAAGTTCAATACATAATACATTAGATAGCTTGATATATAATTTTTTCAAAGCCTAATCTCAAAGACCACTTTCTTCTGGAAAGGTTCTAGGATCACCGGCTACAAAGTAATCTTTCTCCTCTCTTCAGAACCTTTTATTTTACTTAACATCTAGAAGGCTCCTTGATGGCTCACTCTTCCAACCTGTTACCACAAAACACTGTGCGCAGTCTCCAAAGCAGCTCTTTGCTGTGCCTCACACCAGAGGCAACTCTGTCTCCTCCATCACTGGCTTCTCCTGTCTCCTCCTCATTCCCCACTACCTATAAGTCCATCAGAGATCTCCTACCAACAACCATTCCCACCACCTCCTCCTTCAGCCCAGCATCTCTTTCTGCAACCACCAGTTTCTCTGTGTCCCTGAAGAAAATCACCTCAAAACATGGCCCCCCGTCATAAAGACTGGTATACTTAGATCTCTGTCTACACTCACTTCTTGAAGATTGCATCTTGACCCCTGAGTTTATATGCCACCCACATGCTGAGGCCTCTCAAAATCACCAGAGCAACTTCTCTCTGAAATGTATGTAAAAGTACCCACGACAGTCACTGTCCCACCCCTGGGACCCACCACCGGCAACTGAAAGGAGGAGAAGCTTACTGGCTCTCACTTGCATGAGATTCAGTGTGCGAGTGGCTGGCTGGCTCCAAGGCAGAAGCAGCAGGAGAGAGGATACAGCTAAGGAAGAAAGGCTGCTCCTACCACAGCAGCAGTGAGTAGTGGGAAAAGGGAAGAGACAGACAGAGAAAAATGTACATTCTTCAGGTCACGGCCCACCTCTGACGAGTCCTGCCTCCTAACAGCACATTCAGGTCCTCCTGAACTTCTCTTCCCCATGGATTATCTACTCATGATTACAATATCCTCAAGACCCAACCACTTTCCAAATATATGAGATATCTGAGGACTCTTTTAGAGCTAAACCATAACAATACCCACAGAACTCAATATACTTGTATGGATGCCAAACAGATAGTAGTTCATCTTTAATACTAAAAATCACAAATCTGACCTACAGACTAGCCACCCTGTCTTAACATAACTGCCAACTATCCAGTAGTTACTCAAACCAAATTTCAGCATTAGACTGTGGGAGACAGAGTAAGAGGATGCAGCCAGAACCCTCATGGCACGCTCCAGTGCCCCTTCCCCATGAGTCCCAGATTTGGCACCCAATGTGGGAAAGTGATTCACGGTTCTCCTCAGATGAAGCTGAAACGTGTTTGCTGCAGTGGTAGAGCTGAAGCAGCCTGCTAAGGTGATAGGGCTGGAGCCACAATAGGATGAAAGGAAACAGATGAAACTCAACATGGAGAAGCATGGCCAGAAGGACAAGTAGAAGGAGGGGTAGCCACATTCTCCTGAACTGACTGAGAGAGTCTAAAAGCAGAATAGATTCAGGTCCAAGGTTAATATTTGAGGGGAAAAATGGTCTCCTATTTTCCTAGCTTTACAAAGAATAGTTCCAACACATTCCCATGCTAATAAATTAATTGTCCCTTTCTTGGGAAAAGATGGAACATGTTTTTCGGTATCTTTTAATAATTTTCTCACATCTTTGCTTAGTACCAAATACTCAGCTCACTTCAACAGCAAGTCAAACAAGTTGGCAAAATCATATTGATCCAGTGACAGAGACTGACTCATATCGTTGAGTTAGCAAAGACAGAAAAATTTTCCGAACTGAACACACTCACCACCAGCCTGCCTCATCCACCTCGAAAATCCATGTGCTGTTCCCTCTACTGTGAGCACATCTCACAGGCGAATTCACCAGTGGATCCGATCTAAATCCATGTTTGGATGCCAAATGTGGGGTTCACAGGGAAAGGGAACTGGAGCTTGCCACAAGGGTTCTGGCTGCATCCTCTTACCCTGTCTTCCACACTAGACTTTACTCCTTACTTTTTCTAGTCTAAGTCTAAACACTGTATCCATAGTGCTGACTCTTACCTTGAAAATATTTTCCACACATAGTAGTATCAAGGCAACTGCCCCACTCTGCCTGGCCCCAGACATTTCCTAACACAGTGATCCAGGACGTCACTTTGACCCTAAGAAACTGCACAACACAGCAGCTAAAGGATGTCAGATCAGGTCACCCCTCTGCGCAGGTCTCTTAAACTCCATTTCACTGAGTTGAAAACCCAAACTTTTCATAATGCTTCACAAGCTTGACCAACCTCTGGTCCTGCTGACCTGCACTGTTCCTACAGGGTCCTGCTCACTAGACCTCTCATTTACCAGCCCCACTCTGGGCCTCTTTCACTGCTATTCCTTATGTCTTTGTGCCATTCTGTACCTGCTCTTGCCAAGAGCAGGGTCTCACACTCAGCACTATGCCATTCATGACTCTTCATTCTTACCCACTGGTGGACACTTGTCAGGACCCCTGACTTCCATCCATTAGATGCTAGAAGCAAAATTGCCCTTGCCTAGAGTGTTGACAATCAAAAATGTTTCCAGACATCGCCAAATGTCTCCTGGTGTACCAAACAGGTCCTAGTTGAAAATAACTGCCCTTGCTATACACACACCCTGGTCCATCACTTCCCTCAGTTTATGCTCAAAGCCCCCTCTACCATCCCTCCACATGGAATAGCAAGCACCAAGCTTCCTTGTGCTGGCTTGTGTCTCTTCCCTGCGATCACTACACTTCGAGTAGCCCTATGTAACATTGGCCCCATGAACAGATGGGAAAGAGTGTGTAGTACAGGGAAAGGCAAGAAGAAACACACTCAGAGCAGCCTTCAGAGGGATGCCCACCAGGACCATGACTTCACATCAGGCCCAACTGGCCCAGGACTAAAGACTTCTGATATAAGTCTTTTAGAGGAGTCAAAGATGGGAAGAGTAAAGGTGAAATTTTCAGTTTGAAGGCTGAGCTGTGCTGAGTTCAGCCTGAGTCACACGCCAGAGCATTGCATCGATCCAAGCTGCTAACTAAACCACTGGTCAGAGCCGTTCTGGTGATTTCCTCTTTCCCCTCCCATACACATCTCTATATCTCAGTGCTGCTGGAACACAGCCACTATCCCTTATATTCCTAGTGTTTATGTCAGTCAAATATACAAACAATATATAGTCTACCAGCTCTAGTAAAGATTCAGCCATTGTCAAAGCAGAACTGAAATCTTGCGCACAAGGGAGCTCCTAAGAGATTCTGGCACAGGTCAGTGAGGGGAGAAATGTCCCTCATGCCATCCTCTTCTCCCCAAAGACCTTAGTGTCAAATGCACAGCTGCAGACCTAGAGTAGTCACAGAAAAGGCCGATGGAATGAAGTGGCAGAAAAAAAGACAGCTTAAAAAAAAAAAACACATAAAAATCACCACTTGAAAGAAAGCAATTTAATTTAACAACCATTAAATAGATATGCAGGGAAAATGACCAATGCATAACTTAGATTCAAGAAAAGGAAATGAAGCGTATCATTGTTCTTCAATTACTCCTCTTATCAGCCAGGCTCCTATTCCACGGCTCAGAACCTCAGGCTGTGAGATGGGAGACTCAGTAACCCTGATTTACTACACCAAGGCCCTTGCAAATCTTGGCTAAAATGAGCACTCTACATGAAACAACACTACTCCTACTGCTCGGATACTGGCAGAATTCATGCTCCCCCTCCTGCCTGTGGAATTCAAGCCCATGTAGAAAGCATGTGATTTCTCTCTAAGACACACATTAAGGTGGAGAACTTAATCACACAGCTCCATTTCATAAAATAGTGTCCCCAGTGGAAGCTGGCTCTGAACCATGTGACAGTGCTGCACACACAGGAAGCAGCCCGTGCAATGGGCTGTTTCAGGCCTCTCAGTCCAATTAAAAAGGAAAGTGACTATTTTCATAACTCTAGGACCATATGCATTTTCATTCTGCAAAGAAAGAAGATAATAAGCTACTGCCCTCCTCTCCCGGCAGAACTACAAACTAGAACAGTTCCCACTCAAAGTCGAGAAATTGCTTTCGTCTCCATCCAAGTTTAGTTTAGTGTTCTTTTAAAAAAAAAAATTGAAAAACACTTTTTCTTTCTTCCTTAAGCCAATCTCACAGACTATGAGAGCAGTGGAAATCTGTGACGTCCGAGCTATTAGTTCAAAAGCATCATTCATTTCCATCCATCCACAAAACACATACACCCATGCAAAGAAACACACATAGCCATGCTCACACACTCTTCCACACACACACTACAGGTAATGTCTGAATTAGGACGAAGTTTTCCAGGCCTAAAAATGGGGGCAGATGACTTTATGATTAATGTTGCCCTAAAGCTCTATGACATTCAAGCTGCATTCAACTATATGATATTATAAAAGTGTCACCTCGTAAAACTGAAAACGAGGGTTTAAATCATTGCTCAAGTGAAAAAGTAATTTCAGACAAAAATATCTATCACGTATAAAATATTTATTGAGTGGCATCTACTGTTATACATCATTTATGAAACACCTCTGGATGAGAGGGAATGACTAACTCGGCAGAGCTGGCCGGCCACCCCAGGGACACACTGGGCCCCTTGAAGACAAAGAGGCAAAACGCACAGAGCTACACAAACTTTGCATGGAAACAAAGCTTTCAGCAGACAACCTTGGTTGTATGTAAAGAGGACCAGGACATAGTATCCGCCTACTTCAAACATCTTCATCAAATTTGCAAATAATATGCTCAGTATGCCATCTAACACCTATCCATGTAGTGAAATACCTCTGAATTTCAAATGTGTCTCTATACTGGGGCTGACACAGAATCACCTCTGCCACATTTGGCACACTCTGGATGGTTCCCCAGGTTCCTGGGGTGAGGACGTAGCTCACAGGAGGTTATCTTGGACCACAAAACTCATACATGACACTGAGAAAGTGTTCTATCTCTTTTAGTCACATATCCTTAGTGTCCAGCACTGTACCTTACAGAACTTGACAACTTTCTTGAATATATGAAACAGTGAAGACTAATACAGAGCCTAACCCAAGTGGGGGTGGGACTCAGAAGTAGAGCAGAGTGTGGGCAAGCACCACCCCTGGGTCCATTTCCCAGCACTGCAAAACAAAGCCAAATAAAGGAAAACAAAAACTCAACAACAACAAATGCATTTTCCCCCTTTTGGGAATCTTACCTGAGAACTGGATTTGGCTTGGAAAAAACTATGAAAATTCTGGCAACGTGTCTCCTCAATTAAATTAAGAACACTATGAAATTATGTTTTCTCACACTGAGTTTGTTAGGTGGATACAATGGCATGGGTACAGAGTAATCGCTCAGAGTTGATTATCTGGTGCTACAGGAATGATTTTTAAGTTGACCTCCTCAACAGCCAAAACTGAGTATTACAATCTTTTCATGGAAAGTTATTCTATAGATAAATACATATTTAACTAAGTACTGGAATTTTGTACAGTGGACTCATATCTACCTAAAGTGTTTAACTTTTGTAACCATGAGCACAAACACTGAACAAAAGTTGTGTTTGTGTGTGCATGTGCGCATGTCCACACATGCATGTGTATTGGAGGAGGTGTTACAACGGGGAACTGAAGCACATGTCCATGTGGGTGTCAGAGGGAGAGAGACAGTCAGGCAGATAAGTAGACTTACATAAAAAAATAAAATTATCCTGTAGCAAGGCTACTTTTCAAGTTTAAAAAACTGCATGTGATTTTATTTAAATTTTAACAGATGGAACAGAAACTGAAGTATTTGTTGTATTTCAACCAAATGTTTCTTTATTACATGAGGCATTTCCTAAAATATCTTTCTGGGTTAAGAGAAGCCACCATGAAACCTGTTCACTGTGCCTCCATTGTTTGCCACATGCTCTCTGGCTGTCGGGACCACTACTGGAGCCGGCACCTGGCTGAAAGCTCTGCCCCCTGCCCGGACTCCTGAGGGATAGGTACCCTGGCTGTGTCAATCTGAGGCCATACAACGGATTGGTTTCACTGCCCTTGAAATACTGAAGACACAGCTAGCTCCACTGTCTTCAGAAACTGAATTCTGCTTACAGACATATGAGGTTAGTCTGACTTTTAGTCTATGTCACAAAATCTGGTTTTCTGTCTTGATATTTAAAGAATTTTTCCTTTATCTTTGAAATTCACTGTCTTAAGAAGGATAAGCCTTGGTGTTGAACATGCTGTACTTTATATTTTTTTGTATTTTTTTCTGTATTGGAGCACAATACATTCTCCTTATCTGAAAACTCAATTCCTTTTTTACACTTCACAGAAACTGTCTAGTGTCCTTTTCCATCTTCTGTTTATTTGCGGATAGTCTACTTCAGGAATAACAACTACCCTCATATCACACTGCCTTCATTGTCTATCTCTGTTAGCTCCAGATTGCTTCAATGTCTTGATGCGTTAACCAAGATTATCTAGCACATCTGGTTAATTGTTAACTTGATTTTCAGTGGCATCTAGTCTTTTCCTTCTGTTTCTAATTTTATTTATCAGTTCTACAAATATGCTGTTTAGGAACTCAAATTCTTTTAGTTTGCAATTTCCCTTTTTTTTTTTTTCATCTCACTCTGCCTTTCATTATCATCTTTATTAGATTCACATTTCTCATTAACTTGTTCCATGAAATGAAACAACTGTTAAGGAATTTCCTTTCTCTGCTCTGAGATGTTTTAATCTAGGTTAGGGTCTTTTTCCATGCTGTATTCCTTTTCTTTTTTTAAACAGAATAATATCTTTATTAGCAATATTTATTTTTCTTTGTTGAGCATATTAGTGTATTTTGGGAATACATCATGATCACATTCATCATTGAGAATTTGTACCTGTATGTGATATATCTTGATTCTTATTTTTCCCATTCCCCTGCCCTCCCTTCAATTCCTCTATTCTATATACATAAGCTTTGTTTCCATTTTTTTTTCTTTTTACCATCAGATTTCTTCTTTTCCTTTGCTTTCTCCTGCCCCTTTAGCTACTCTTCTCCTTTGAACATTTTTCTCCCTTTACTTCATACTGTTCTTTTTCTACCCATTCACCCATGGCTGCAGTTACATTCACAGAACGGCCCTATTCTCTTCAGTCTGTGTATGGTTAGCTAGGTCTGTCCAAACACTCCATATGGTGTAACATGGGGACTCCTGTTCTGCTATCTATACGACCTGTCTCATTAGAAGTCAGCGATCTGCATCCCATCCACTCCTCTCTAGGTACATGGGGTCATCAAGCACCAGACCTCAACTGAGGTGCTGTTCAAGTAATCGGGAACTCTTCTTAATAAAAGTTTTTCAATAACCTCTCTTGGGCTTTCTCCTCCTGCTTGAGAAGAAAGCCATTGCCCTGGGAAAGAAAAGAACCCTCTGTGTTCCCTTGTCTCACCACAGGTCCATTTACAAGACAAACCAGCTCTAATATTCACCCTGTTCATTCCTATGGCCATGAACTACCATGACCTTTACACCTCTAGAGACTGAAGGGTACTGAGGAGAGTCTAAAGATTCCTCTCAGACAAAGCTTTTGAGGTCCAGACCTACGAAGACCGCCACAGTCCTTCCTCCACTCCATGACCAGCTCACGGGCCTTTGCCCATCTGATTCCTCTTAGTCATTTCATGGTGATGCTGCTGTGGGCTTTATGTTTGCTTTGTTTCTTACTCTTACTTCCTCATTTCTTTGTAATCTGCAATACTCTCTCTAACTCACTCTCTCTCTCTCTCTCTCTCTCTCTCTTGCAACAAGGTCAAAGATGGGATTACAGCAGGCCACAAAAAGAAAACAATGAATGAAGGCATCATCTAGGGTTAGGGATTTAGCTCAGTGGTTCCGGCACCTGTCTTGGAAGCGCAAGGACCCAGGTTTGATCCCCAGTAACCACATGCAATACTGGGAGTGGAGATTCACACCCAACAGCAACCAGTACCACATACCACAGTGCTGGGCGTGAACCTGGAAAAGCATTGAGAATTTTGCAAAGGGAGAACTTGTTGCAACCTCAAGAGATGAGTCCAGCAAAGATTTGTAGAAAAAGTAAGAGAGGGGAGAGAAGATGAGAAAAGGGACATTTTGAGAGACAATGCAGGTAGGGGGAGTCTGTGACAGATTGTTCTGTAAAGATATTCTCAACTGCTTTATTTCTCTTAAGGAGAAGTACAGGACTTAGGAAGTTGCAAGAAAATCTGAAAAATATATGAGAGATTTTTAGTGCTAGGAATAAAACCCCCAAATTTTCCATGTAATATTACCTACATAGTTCAATAAGTATATATTGTTTATTTATTTTAAAAATTCACCAATTTGAGCAGTGTTATTTAGTAACTTAACATTTTAAATAATATATAAATGCTAATCATTGTCACAACAAAAAATCAGCTATAATACACTGAAAGTAAATCATAAGCTCTAATTTACCCAGAAACTACTGTTTCTTGTATTTTTTTTTTCTGCACAGAATCTTAACCACCAACAGAAAAAGAAAATGGTATCCAAATGATCAAGAAAACAACAAAGCTCTCAACTGCCCCAACTCCTGCCCTGCCCTGCACAAGCAGCCAGACCGAACTGTGGAAAGGGCTCAGGCACCTTTCCCACTTCTGCAGGGAGAACCTTTAATTCTGCTATGTTCCCAATAAGAACAGTAAAGTAGGTAGACACGTCCGATGTGCCTGAGAAACTGAGTGGCCATAACCTGATTATTCCATCAGAACTAAAAAACAAACAGCAACAAATGAGAAGAGGTGCCTACGAAACCTCAGGAGTGGAGGAGGGGAAATCTAAGAGCTGGGCTACCACCAATTAGAGGGGCCTAGCCACCACCAGAAGGAGCCTGCAGGAAGGAGGCAGCTCATATAGAAAGGCAGAATATTCAACTCAAGGAGGAAAAGACAGGAGATGCCAGGTGGTGGACGGGAGTCACCAGTTACTTCTCTGTTTCAAACTATACTCCCAAACTGACCCTAAGCTCTGCTGGCTACAAGTGCAGGAGACAGTTGCAATCACATGCCTCTCTCCTGTTTCTACTGCACTGCTCAGGCTCCACCACCTCCCTTCTCTGCATGGTGCCTCTTAGATCACCTGTTTATTCTGCTTCTCCTCTTGCCATTCTACAGTCTACTCAGCACATGGCAGCCAGTGGCACCTGGACAGAGCCTCAAGAGGCCAGCTGTAAGATCCTTCAGTGGTTTCCCTTGGATTTAGAGATGGCCCCCACCTCTCACCTAATCTTGCTTCCATGCACCTCTCCAACCCCAACCGCCTACTCTCCAGCATTCCCACCTGAAGGTTTCCTTATGCCCACTGTAGGCCTCTCCAGGCCTGTCCTCAGCCAATTTCTCCACCAGCTGATTGCAGCCATCCTTCTCGTTAAGCTGTGCTTTCACACAGGCTGCCTGTTCTCTTGGGAAGCACAGACACGTGTGGATGGGACAAACAAGGTCCCTGCTCAGATGAAGTTCACCTTTACACTGTGCCCAGGTACACGCTGCTATTTAATCGGATTCTGGTTCTCAGAGTGCTTTAGGCTATGAAATGAGCTTGGATGGTACCTTACTATGTGCCCACCTCTCGTACATGCACATCTGTGCCCAGGTCAACAAAGCATGTGCAGGGAAGAAGCAATCAGGATGGTCAGTGAGGAACCCTGTGGTTCTTCCTGGGCAAAAGCAGCTCCAAAACCTTAAAGGACAGTCAGAATGGCCATAAGCTAACAAAAGAAACTAGGTACAATGTTAAGATTTGATTCTATTAGACTATCAGCATAAATAACTTAATGTGTCCCAAAAATCTGTACCTATCACAGATAATAAGATTGGCACCATTTATAGGTACTGAGACAGGGATGCAAAAGCCTTGTTTTTTTCCTATGTCTGAAACACTATTATCACTGTATATAACAGTTCCTATGGTCAACAGAAACACATTTAGAACAGATGGTGAGCAGTCCCAGAACTCAGCAGGGCAGGATGGAAAGAGAAGGGCCTGGCTACCACTTACTCTGTGCTACAAACCAGCCGAAGTTTTCTGGCATTACTGGCAGTCAGCCTCGAAACAGCAAATATAATGAACATTGTCTATTTAACGAACAGAAACTCCTGGGGCAGCTCAATTTCCACTGCACTTCCCAATGCAGAAACATCATTCTTTATTTAAACACCAACAGCTAACGCTGGCACGCAGCTCAGAGAAGAGGCTATATGGATCCTTCTGATGAAACAGACCTCTTTGCTGAGCAAATCATCCAGATGTCGGTATTTAAATTATGTAAAATACATAATACCAATTAAAGAAATTATGTGTGAAAATATGTGAGAGCAAATTTCCTCACATTAATATTTAACTAGGCTTTATAAGTAGAGCAGGATCCTATGATCACAAGTACTTATAATACATTTGACCTAAATGGAAGCCCAAAATATCCAAGGGTTCAACACACAGTGCTACAGCAGCATTTTCTATGCAGTACATAGAGGGAGACAGCTCAATGAAAGGATGAAATGGGATATTGTATTGCAGAAACTGTTAGTCTGGCAATGGTCTTAAAGTCTAGTCTTCAAGGCTAGCCTGCTTGTTTATTATCTGGTGAAATACACCAATCTCATCCGTACCTTGTAGTCTCTGTTCTAGAGAAATATTCTCTTGGATGGCTCTTCTTTCCCAACTATTTCCCAGTCTTACTCAGGAGTCACTTGGAACCTGTTCGAGTCCGCTCTGATCTTTTCCTCTGTGCTGACTACAGCTTTCTAGCCTCATCTCCTCGATCTTAGTCACAGACTAGAGACCTCATGTCCACACCTTGTTTCTCCTACTGACCCACTGGATTTTCAAGGAGCTTTCCAAATCATTATGCCTGAGCCAATGGTTGATCCTTTAAATGGGAACCTCAAGGGTAGGGCCCAGGTATTCTGCATGCATGGCTGGGCCATGAATGTGAATCCTACAAACAACTGATACTTTCTACTGGGCACATTCCAAGGATGTTCAAAAGGGCAAATGATGAGAGCTAACTCCTGCACTTACAGGCTCTCTGACTAACTCAAGCAATACCTGGTAGGCATATGCTACTTATCAAGTGCTAATCTAAACTAGGGATATATTAATGAGCAGAACACACATTCCATACATATTGTTACCTGTACAGTATATCTTTACATCTGAGTCTATGTAAGTAAGCTACATGAACATATCGATAGATATATCTCTATGTATCAATCTATCAACTTCAAATACATGTACCTGTATCTACTTATCAATATTACAGGTAGTAGTATTATCATGGCATAAATATCTTATTGCTTTCACTTAACACAAATAACCAAAAACTGTGACAAAAACCAAAACTCTGAAACTTACGATCAGCATTTTAGTTCACCCAAAAAGTTTCAAGGTCCTGGTACATGACAGTTATTAAACACGTTATTTAATCTACCAAAATTCTACATACTAATTCCTGTAGAATTTGCAGCATTGAGGCAAAGTTTGAGTTCTACAGGACCAAGCTGCTGACATCCACGCACAGTCTACATAGAATTTATAGAATAACTACAGCCAGTAGAACAAAAAGCAACATTCTGCACCACCAGAGCACGAAGGTGTCTGCTTCCACACTGCTGTACGTAGGGCAGGCTGTTGCTTTCTTGCTTTGGGCAATGTCATAAATTAAGCTGATACCAATTCTTCACCACCAGACCTGCTTTACAAGGTGGAAGGTACAGAACAACTCTTCTCCTCCACCTAGTACACCGCTACCCCACAGACTCACCAATCTGGAGTGGTCTAGAGGCAGGGAGAGAAAAAGGCACTCTGTGTAGTCAACCACCAATGTCAAGATAAAGGGCACATTCCGTATACCTCAGGGCTGGACATCAGAGAGTCACTGGGTTTCAGAGATAAAACAATTGAGTTTTAAATAGTGTATTTAATTCGCTGGTAACACAGCTACCATGGTGGTTGCTGCACTTAGAACAGCTGTCAAAAGTCTACGCTTAAGTCTGCCATGCCATTTCACATGTTACTACTGTATTCATCGTTGTCCACCTTTGATATACTGACCACCTAATAATCTCAGCTACATATATTCTAAGTCTACAGCAAATAAAGAAGAATTTTAAGAGGTTATGAAATCTTCATATACCAATAAACTCTGAGCTTGCACTATAATATCCAGGCTTAAAGTTACATAAAGTTTCATTTCACAACACAAGAAGTTAAATGTTGATTAAGTATAAGAAACAGAATCTCAGTTGATCTAGTACAGAAAATCTTATGGCATATATAAAAAGTATATGTCATATTCACCACAGTATAATTTATGATAACACAGATGACTTAAAACTGTCCATTAGATTATATAAAAACCACCCCAAAATCTGTTCAGAGTATGTACTTGCATTTGTGCCTGATTCACAAATATGTGTGTATACCAACTGTATTCTGTTTAAACTTCCATAACAAAATACCAGAAACCAAGAGGTGTAAACAATAGACCAACAATTCCTGATGAAGTGCCAACATGGTAGGTTGTAGTCTGAGGCCTCCCGGCCTGTCTCCCGGGAGGCTGCCAATGCGCTGGGTGTGTGACAGGAGTCAGATCGCTTTCCTCCTCTTCTCATCAGGTCACCACTTCTACTGATCAGGACCCATCCCAATGGCTTAACTTGAACTGTTCGCTTTTTAAAGACCCTACCTCGAAGGGCAATCACAGTGGATGTTCTGGTTTCCATACGTATATTTTGGAGGTACGCACTTTAGGGCACATTGTATGCATGACACACTGACACATAAATATTAATACTATGTATCTGAGATATAAAATACATAACTATAATAAATGAGAAGCAGATAAATTGACAGAGATGCTCCACCCACCATTCCAGAACAGAATCACTATTATCTCTAGTTAATGATTTTTTTTAAAAAATTTTTTGGCTGTTCCTCAGGCCTTCATGATTCCAAGGAAGGCACAGTACCACTTAAGCTAAATCCCTGGCTACTCACGTTTTTCTTTGTACTTTACTTTTCCAAATTTCTAGTATCAAATGCACTTGCAAACAAAATAATTTAATATACATACCGAAAAATATTTAAAATAAAAGCATAAACTTCCACACAAAAACATAATCATTTTATTTTTATAATATTCATAACAATGAAACATAATAAATTTTTTGTCTTCAAGTTCTTCTTCCTTGAATTTTTCTAGGTTACATGTGAATTTCATGCAAAAATTCAAAAATTATAATCTGCGGCAAACACAGGGTAAAAACATTACTCATTTCATTTTATTAAAAATGTTTTACTTAAGCTTATATCTCAGGCTGAGTTTCATTGTGTGTTATGTTTAGAAAATGAAACTCTGAAATGATAAAATAGAGAAAAAATTTCAACCACCAAAAATTAAAGCCCAGAGGCCAGTTTTCCACAGGCCCTCAATTAAGGAAATCTGCAGGTATCTGGAAACCAAAGGAACATTCAGCCACTTCTTTATTAGCAGAAATCACACCTAAAAGACCAATTTTAATTTTCAGTAAAAACCTACCATCCTTCACTGACATTAAGAACACACTGTTGAAAATAAAATTTAAATTTCTATACAGGAATCTGAGTCTTGGCATGATCCTACAGTGTCACATGACATCTGGATCCCTTGCGTTCTAATTACATGCAATGGAAACAAAGATTAAAGCAAAGATTGCCAGCTCACATTTTTGGATAAGTTCTTGTTTTACTATTTTTTCCACATAAAATAGAAGAGTGAAAAAGGGAAAATCATAAAAGGAGGCTTTCTCTAAGAGAAGGCAAATTCTTTAGCCTGGTACTTAGACTTCATTTAGCAAGTTAACTGTCAGAAAAGAACTTAGAAAAAGGAAGATGAGGATGAAGAGAGTGTGGTAGAAAGAAGGTGAGGCAGGCTTCTTGCTTCTGTCTCCTCTGAGTGATCTGTGCTCGAGGCAAGGGGTGCCAGTGAGTAAGGAAAGGGCAACCCTTGACGGATGGACTTTTGCTTCCCTGCCACAGCAATAAAATATACTTTTTACAAAGAACACAGGGCACAACCTCTTTCTTCTATTAACCAAATATCCAACCCAACTGGTAAAACCAAATTAGGCCAGTGAATTAAACTATTCAAGCAGCTGCTTACACAAGGCCTTGTGAGGGCAGGTCAAGTACTCCATTCAGCAAACAACAATGCTTCTGCTTTGGTCAGGATGTCAATGTAGGGATGTAGAGGAAAATCTGCAATACAGAAAAAGCCAACCAGGCACTGACAGGTGACTAAATACACTGTTCTCTGTGAACTCTATGAGGTAAGACTTCCCCATACCAAGACTGTCCCTCTGAGAGTTCATGCCACTTATATTACAGCATAACTCTTTAACATGAACACCAATCTCAAAAGACTCTAAATGAGCAGGAATATAAATGCATATCTTGATTGTGTAAACATTCTTATGGTCAATCATTTGTTAAACAGTATTCCTGTAAGTGATACATTACACTTAGAAACATCATTAATAAACCTTTAAGAAGATAAATTGTGCAGTAAATCAAGAGAGCACATTCACTCAGAGTATGCAGGCAAGAGGTTTCCAAAGTCTAAATATAATTTTGAATGCTGACTGCACAAGGAGTTTATTAATATAAGAAACATAATCCATTTTACAAAGAGAAGTTACATTTGAAAGCTTTTCAAAAGTACAGCATATGTGGCTAAGGTTACAGAACTTGTCAAGGAAACAAGAAATTCAAGATAAAACATAAATTGTGTTTGCTGTTAGAATCTATTAATAGTAAAGCAGTAAACCATTTAAATAAGAGGTGTAAATGCAACATTCTTCAATCACACACTTCACTCATTTTCATTAGTTGGTGCAGGGCAAGCCACTTACCTAAACATGTAACTTCACACAACCAGTGACCATAACCAGTCAAAAGTCAAAGCAAGCTCTTTCCTAAACTGTCACAAAGGCTGAGACTTCTTATATGAAAAAAAAGACTGACAGGGCTGGAACACAGCTCTGGAGCTCTGGGGTAAAGCAAACTTTAGTATGCACATTCCCCTGGTTCAATTCGTAGAGCCAAAAAGACTGTTTAGGGACATATTTCAAGATCATTCAAATGGGTGACAGAACTCAGTTCCTCGCAGTGGTAGGACTAATTTCCCTCCTTCTCTTCTTTCTTCTTCTTCCTCCCCTTCCCTCTTCTCTTTTTCTTCACCAGGTGTCATCTAAGCATGCATATGCACATACAATTTCACCCACCTGTAGGAACTCAGGGGCAGGGACAGATTAAGCTCTTTTATCATGTCTGTTTTCAAAGTATTTGCAATTTTTCCTTCTTTCCTTCCATTTTTAATTTAACAGTGTATGTTAGAATACGTAGGAGACAGCACTGACTGTGAAGTAAAGACCCTGTCCCTCCTATTCCCTAAATTTTACTTTAACATTAGACTAAAAGAGGATGTTAGCTGAGTATAGACAATAGGAAAATATATTCATCCATTTTATGCATAAATCTATACATAGATTATGCAGATTAGAAGTTACAAAAATCTATATATTTATCAACCATAAAACATGAGTCCCCCAACTTTGCTATATGACAGCAAAAAAGAAAAAAAAAATAATTCACAAAATTCAAGTCAATTCCAAGGAACTAATTAAGTAAAGGTGATGCCCAAACCTCTCTGAACTATGGTATATGGCATACAAAGTAGATATGATTGTTACTTACTTGATTGATAAATTCTGTGGGTTCTTATAATACCTGATGCAGCAGCAGGAGGGCA
Source organism: Petromus typicus (assembly GCA_004026965.1). Classification (NCBI taxonomy): domain Eukaryota; kingdom Metazoa; phylum Chordata; class Mammalia; order Rodentia; family Petromuridae; genus Petromus; species Petromus typicus. The sequence goes on along the minus strand of PVIR01000820.1, from coordinate 94,487 downwards.
AGAAGTATCAGCTGGGTCTAAACAACTTTTAAGAAACAGCTATTGTGTTCTTATTTTGATACTTCTGTTTCTATGCTGAGCAAGAACACTGCTGTATTGCTTTGCTCTGGCCAGTGCTGGGAACATCTCCCCAGGAGGTTACTGAGGTCAAACAGCTGCTGTCAGGGTCCCATCTCTTCTGACAGGGCCTGCACCCCGGCAAGGTCAGTAGAAGCTCTCCCACTGCCCCTGTCTAGATGCATCTTGGGCTCACACTCACAACTTGTGATCTCAGATAGGTTCAAAACCCTACTCTATCTCACTCTCTGTAAAGTGGGGACAGCAGTGCTTACCTCAGAATGTGTGTCAGCAAGATGGTACATGAAGCACTTAGTACCCTTCAGAATAGCACTCAAGGCCAGTGAGAGTCCCACCAAAGGGACATGTGTGCATCTTCTTTGTTGTAATGCATAACTGTTTCTCATTGCCACCAGATGACCCTCAGAAAAGCCAAGTAAACTCTGCCCTGAAGCAGAGTGATCCGTTTGGAGATAGTCTTGTCCAGTCTGAGCAAAAGCTCACAACAGGTTACGATTCTGCATCACTTTTTAAAACTATTGGCAGATTGTTATCATTTCAAATCACTTTTTAACTGGTGATAGATTCATATGGAACAAGATTCAAAATACAAGTAGGAGTATGCAAAGAAAATATGATTTCCTCCTCCCTTATTCCCATTAGGTTCTTAGTATCTTTTCAGAGATGTACGCACAGATTACTTTTCAGCCTCTCTTCTCATTTTGTACACAAATGCTACTGCAGTAGGTATAACACTCTAGACCTCCCTGCTCATGTGTGTATATGCACATGTCTGCATTTCAATATATTTTGGGAGCTCATTCTAGGAGTATACACAGACACTTCTTAGGTTTTACAGTTACACAAAGTGCCACATTAACCTGTCCCTTAATAACAGGAATCTAAGTTGCCCTCAGAATCTTTTAATTGGTACTCACTGCCACAATGTGGGCATGAATACAACTGTGTGCTCACTGAGGGAAAGAACAAACACACATGACTATTTCTTATTTACACATCAGAAGCAATGTGTCTTCCTCGGAGCTTACGTTCCAATAAACAAACTTCCAATAAACTAACTTCTATATCAGCTCAATTAGCCAAAAATGTCCTGTTTCCAGGGTAAAAGGAATGGAGAATTAAATCATATGTGTACTTATTATAAATTTTAGAGGGAAGGGAAAAAGAAAATACAAATGTTCTTCAATTATAGTGGAATTATATCCTAAGAAAGGCTTCATGTGTTAAAAATATTACGCCAAATTGCAATTAATGCCTCTGAATCAAGGGAACATCTTGTAACAACACAGTGCACCATCAACACGGGCTGTTTCCCTTGTGATCATGCGCTGACTGGGGACCATAGCCCACTACTGGTGCCATCATCAAGAGATCACAGTATAGTGCAGTGCTAGCATGGCAGGAGTCAGAATTCAAATCCAAGTGCAGTTTCCACAAATGCACATTATTTTTGTACCACTATAAAATCAAAACTTCTTAAGAAGAATCATTGCATATCAGAGATTTTCTGTATGAGAGCATATTTATTTATGTACATAAGGGAAAATATAAACTAAGATCGTTGAAAGGAGAGGTGATTCTGGCATCAGAAATAACTGTATGTATGAGCATATAAATTTATTTATTCATTGGCATAAACTTTTATGTAGTTACAAATATGTATATGTATATACACATATACATTATATATACATATATATTTTCATAAATTACACATATGTATAGATAGATAGGTAGATAGACTTTTTAAAATCTGAAATTCAAACTAAGGACTCTATAAGACCTAATTTATATTTTAAGTTAGCAATTTGAAAAAACAGAAGTCACAAATGGCTTAGAACTCTAAATGCTCTCAAACGTCTTGAGCAGCCTTGATGACCCTTTTCTGAAAACACAGACTTGCAAGTTTTTACCATGCTTTTCATCCAAGTCTGCACTTTCAGCAGGAGGGCAGAGTCCACGGCTACGTCACACAATGGAGGCACAAGTCTGGAGCAGTATGGCTCAGAATAGGGTCTGCAAAGTGTCTTCCATCAATCCACAGTAAGTTCACAAATGAAATGCAAACATTCAGAAATTTCAAGAGGAATTCAACAGAGTAATTTAGGCTCACAGAGTTTAATAAAATATTAGGACTTACATTCTCATGTACCTATTCTTTTTCCATTTTACCACTTCAATAATTCATTTACATTGTATTTTATAGAAAGTAAAGAAGTGAATGGATTAAAATTGAAAAAATATAATAAAACCTGCATTTGACTCTGGATAATGCTGACAACCTCCTCTTTCTTCAGGATGCTGCCAGAACAGACAGAAGTCCGGTTGCTGCCTTGACTTCTCCAATGAGAGCAGGAGAGTTAAGGCAGGAAAAAGAAAAGGTTTCATACGAAAAGGTTTTACCTTTGTGTGTCAGTTAGAGCATGGGAAAATAATTAGGAAAGCTAAAACTCCATTCCTTTGTTAAAAAGTACATTGAAAAGTTTAGGAGAAATCATAAAAGAATTCTATTGTGAGTTTAATCAGAACAATGTCAAACATCAGATGATTCAACTGCAATAGCCCTGTGGTCATTATCAAGGCACCAGATCGGTGTTAGTTTTTACTTTAATTAATCTAATGAACCAATTGTCTGCCTTTAGCAGTCATTTCTTAAATGTCACTGCCAAGCTCAGGGCTGTGACTAAACTGGTGGTGTGCTCTCTTTAACCATCTTGATTCCATTAACTTTTGCCCATGGTGACATTTTGCGTCTGCATCCTCATATGCCCTGATAATATAGTCAATTTGTGCTTTATTAGCCCAATTAAAATACAGAAATGTTAGGTAACAGAAATCTACAAAACTGCAATTCCTTAAAATAGACACTATCTTCAATTAAACATATGTATGCATCTGAATATAACAGCCAGATTTGTTACCTAAAAAGCCCATAGATTGTAACCACCAAACACGGAAAAGCTCTAAACACTAAACAAGGAAAAGGCTGCTCTAATTATAAGAGAACACACCACTTAAACCCTCAACACAGTATTAAGCTTAAGCACCAGCTGGTAGGTGAGATCAGATTATACTCTTGAGGTTGCACACCAGACAGTATGTATGCTAGTATAAAACTACAAGCAGACTTGAAAAAGAAAGTATTGAGATTCAACTCAACTCTCTGCTGAATTACTTTTACGCATATTCACCAAGCCCATCTCTGGACAGGAACCTTCTCTCTCTGAAGTTGGCGTTTCTAGTGTTCAGCACCAGGGCACGAACTTGAACATGAAATGACTGCTCACTTGGAAACTAAGTGAGCATTTTTAAATCTTTCAGATCATGGACCATACTTGAAAACACACAAAGAGGAAAAAGTTGAATAGATCTCTTGAGAGGCTTATTTTGATTTACCTTAGATGTGGCCCCCTTAGAATATCTTTTCGTTTTAAGTTCTTTTTGCTCTAAGAAATTTACTATGGCTAAATATTCTTAAGTTAGGTCATCAAATAATATTGCATGTAAAGGAGTGAACTGCACAGACTGATTTCTAATATAAGAAAATACTCATGTTTTTTATTGTCTTCTTGAGCTGGATCAAAGACCTGCCTCCAAAAGCACTGATCCTAGGAGAGGGGCAGGGGAAAGGGACCACAGAGGATGATCCGAAATTTACAAAGAGGAAAAGTGTGATGGACAGCAAATATCTACTAAAATTATCCACCCAATGCAGAAGTTTAATGAACATTCTGGTTTATGGCAACTGCTAGAGGGCAACTGTTCTACTATATCATCTATCTTCAATTAAATGCTAATGAAACTCAGAAAGGAATACAAAGTAGATACTCTGGAATTTGTAAATAATGAGGACACTGAGTCCCAGGAGATGGTTCTATCAAAAACAATGGATAGGTCTATGAGGAAAAAGAGGACAGTCAGGCAAACTTCTGCAGCCCCATGTCTGCATTGCCAATTCTTGGTAGAAGAACCTCCTTCCTGAAGGGGCCTGAACTAACTCATCATCTGCACTAACACCACTCTTTCTCCATCAACTCACCTATAGCCATCATCACAGACAAGAGAAACAGGACACTGTACACTGTGGCTTGACACGTCACAGATAACAGGAAGAGGCCTAAAGAGGAGATTATCCATACATTGTCCTTCAAAGAAGAGAGTTTCAAGGCCCGGGTGTCACTTAGTAGGTGAGCACATGCCTAGAAATGGGTGCTGGGTTCAAAACCAGAAGAAGGAAATCAGTTTCTCATACTACATTTATGTCAAGGAAAAAAAATATATAAGCTTCTATGTGTTATGAATATATCAACCATTAAATAAACTCCCACAAAAGACAATAGAAAACATCTTCCCTGGGCTAAAAAGCAAACCAAACTAGACAAATGATACCAAGAATTTGGCACAGGGCAGTGCATTTACACCAGTCCTGCAGCTTGTGTTCTAATAAAGACTCCCCAGAGCCAGAGGGTACGAGGTGGCCAACTATCAGAGACAAAAAAAAAAAAAATCCTAAACTTAGGGAGGCCACTCTCCACCAAGGCAAAAACAAACCATAAACAACAGCAACAATGACATCAACTAACATCCATCAGCCTCAGTAATAACAACCAGCAAGACATGGACAAATAACATCAGTCTCCAGCAAAAACCAAGAGGTTCTCCCATGAACAGACCCTGCAGAGCCAAGTCAGGGCAACAGTGCAATTAGGTTACCAGAAAGACAAGTACTTCACTCCTTAGTCCATAAGAAGAAACAAACACAAGTCTGACATTAAGTGACCTTAAAAAAAGACAGAAAAATGAAAACAGTGAAAAATAGTGACTATAAATTCAGAAATTTAGAGGAAAGAACAAAAATCTACATTTCAAAGACAAATGAGTGAATTCAGAAAACAAACATGAGGTGCAGTCACAGAATGTGAACTGCCAAGGAAAAGGGTGAAAACAGAATTGTAGATGACAGACACAGAAGAAAAATGCCTAATCCAAATGAACTGAACGGTATGAGGTACTCCAGAAAGGAAAAGAAAAAATGAGGGAAGCTACAATCAAAAAGTCAACACAAACAAGCTAAAGAAGCCAAGATCTGACAAGAAGCTTTCTGAATAAGAAGGCCAAAGGAGGAATTCTGTTGAAAATTCTAAATTTGAAAAATAAATTTAATAACTCTATAATGATCAAGACAACAGGAGAAAACATTTACAAAAGAAAAAAACTGTTGTTGACAGAAGACTTTCCCTTGGCAACTTTGAACTCCAGTTTGAGATCACAGCCTAAGGATGTGATATTTACAGTGCTTTTAGAGGAAAAGAACAAGAGCAACATAATTTACACCTACTGGCTTTTCAACTCCAAAATTACCAAAAGCATCAAAAGAAGTCTGCAAACTTGCTCTGAGAATACTTTGGTAGAGATGATAAATAAGAAACAAACCAAACAACGTGTGAGAGGACTGTAGTCCAAATCCAGGGGCAATGATTGCTGAAACCAGTCCACCACTGCTGGAAATAAGGACCAAACAGCAGATGCAGGTGTCAAATACCTACGGGAAGCAAGGTAAGTAAAACTACTGACAAAGAGCATCAGATAGTCAACAGTCATTGTGTCAGCAACAGTACAATGCATGTAACACGGGGAAGATAATTACTGGAAAGAGCTGGAGGAACAGCGCTGAGTGGATGAGATTTGCTTTAAGAAACATTCACTGAGCACCTCTCTGACCACAGCACTAAGATGTGAAGGTGACCAGAAACATTCTAATAGGGATAACTGTGAAACTGGACAGCATGTAGAAATTTACAAGGAAATTAAAGAATTAAAGGGCAAAACAAAAGGTTAGCGATATATTTCAAAGAGTAAGCTATATCAATGAACATACTATCAACAGGCAGACTGGCCATGGCACAGGAAGGACAGACATACATTTCTAAAACTGTAATCCAGCCTGTTTCAGCATCAATCTGTGGTAAGTTCCTATGTGTCTTAGTTTTGACTTTTTACTATTTTACCAATCTTTGCTAATTCAGTTCAAAAATGAAATCAATACAACTCTAGAAAAGACACACATATGCAGGAATCATTTCAGGGCTGGCATTCACACAACTTGAGATTGACTTCACTCCACAAGAACTTGATAAATAAACTCTGACTTTGCCATGGAAGATTTGCACACAAAGCTCCAAGACCTATCAGATGCCTGCCAGTCTATGTGTCAAAATTCTGGGTGACAGGGTTAGAATTGCCAAAGTTCTACTGCAAGAGCTTTCCTAGGGTAAGGCAGGCAAAGGAGTGCAGGGGAGCCCAAGCTGACTTGAGAACTGTAACCACACTCTCACACACAAACACATATGTGCGCGTGAACTTGTGCCTCTGCTCAAATTCTCCACATTACCCATCACACAGGCCTCCCGGATGACTATGTGGCAGTTACCCCCTGCTTCCCTACCCAGGCTGTGAGTTCTTGGGGAACAGGAACCGCACTGTGCTGGGTTTGTAATGTAGTCTCTGCCAGCACCCTGGCTTAGTCAGGATGAACTAGGCTTTAAGTGATAAGCAACACATGACAATTAGAAGCACATGCATTCGCATGTCACATCCATATTTTGAAGACAGGAGCTCAGCAGTAAAACTTGATAGCACTATACTTTGGAGAGGGAGGAATGGTACAACGACATGAACAGGTTTTATCTCACCCAAGATTACCAGGGCTTATTTTCAGTGGCAGGTAACAGGAGGGCTGAATGGAGTGTGGCACGGCCAAATGATGGTGCTGTCCCCTGCCATGGCTGTACATGCTCAGACTCTGGCCAAACCACATAATTTCTTCAACATTTTACAGAAAATGAGCACGTCAGCACATACTCTACAAGCTGCCTTCCAAACTCATTTATAAGGTAGGTCTAAAAACTAAAATTTCAGTCTTCAGAAAGACTGAAATAGAGCAAGTCATTTAGCATTGCATGTGGCTCGTGTCTTTAGGGAAAACATTTCTATAATCATAACTCCCTTATTTGGCCTTCTGAAGGGAGACATTTATAGCACCAAATGTAAGATGCTGTTTGACTTGGGAAACATAAAAACACCTCTTATAGAATAATGAGGGACAAGATAAAAATGGTCGGGAGGAAGCTCCATTAGCCACTTGGAAAGTTTATGAAGCATATACAACTCTACTTCTCTTAGTATTAAGTTTTCACAAATGATGATTCCCAAGAAAGCATAAATGATCCAAAATAGTTCTCTTAAATAATTTCACAGCTTCTTTCTTTCAATCACTAGGCCATCTACATTAAGTGGAAATAATTACTACCATGTAAAAAATACTAGTTTCTAGAGTACGTTAGCCAGTACATTCAAGTTCTATCTTACAGCCAGGACAGAAAGTAATTACTAAACAACCCTTGTATTCGTGTTGAACCTTAGATCATGCACCCAATGTAAACTAAATATTCCTAACATCTGAGAAAGGGCTGGAGAGCAAAAATTTTTATGCAGACCTTGCTTTCATTTATTTTAATCTTCAGTAATTTTAAACTAAGCTCAGTTTTCCCCTCTTTATGTTATGTGATGTCTAACGAGGCTCTAGGAGGAGGATGGGACTGCCTGACCTTGACTCTTCCTACTTCTAAAACTGGGAAAAGCAACCAGAAGAATGATGCTTACTTTAAGTAATGCAAGAAGAGGTATCCTGTCAGATCACAGTCCCCAGCACTCCAGGTGATGACTGGGAGTAGCTGCAGCAGCAGGAAACAGGAAGGGTGAGAACTAGTGTAGCAAACCCAGAAACTACCATTACACATGTCCTGCTAGGAGAGGGGCCCAGGGCAGTAGGAAATGCACTAAGCAGATCTGAGAACTAACAGGCTACAGCAGGGAGCACTAACAGCAGCACAGAGAAATGCAGGTGACCCAGGAGCAGAAATGGGGCATTGTGAATGGAAACTTCCCCCTGCAGGAGCAGGAAATGGTCCACACAGTCTGCAAAACCAGGGAGGCTGCCCTGCCCCCACCTTCACAGGATCTTCCCACTGGGAGACCATTCAGGAAAAGGAGGAATCTCAATAGGACCAACAGAGAACTAAATATCCAGCAGAAGAAAAAAATAGTATTTCTCATCAGCAGAAGAAATTATTGGAAAACAGCTGCATGGCTAGAAAGTTTCCATGAGACATTTCAAAAGTGTAACAATATAGCTAGACAACAAAAGGTGAAAAAATTTGAAAACACACAGAACTCAGGAAAGATGAAAAGGAAGTAGGAAATGAAAAGTATAAGGGGCACTCAGGAAGAAAAAGACAGAAAAAAGAGAAGCTATGAAACAACACAGAAAAAGCAACATATAAAACCAGTCAAAGGAAAAAAAAAATCTACATATGCGTGCACATGAGTGTGCATGTGTGGGGAGATATACCTACCTCAAATACTCAAAAGCATACTTCTCTCAAACAGAGTAAGGTCTAGACCCAGGGCTGGCAAGCTGCAGTCCACTAGGCTAATCCAGCTATGTCCTTTGCATATGCATCATCTGGAGCTGTTTTCATAGCAACAGCAGATGAGCAGATTGGACAGAGACCACACTGCCCACAGCTGAATACATTTTCTCTCTGATCCTTTACACAGAATTCAGTGATCCCTGCCCTGACCCGGGAATTGGAAGGCACACCATATGCCAAGATACACAAAGGTATACACGAGAAGAGAGGATGGACCTAAAGATGAAGGGCGCTTTGTGCAGTGAGGCAAATCACCAAGCCACTTATGCAGAAAAGCAGACCAACTTGGCACCCAACTTTGACATCAGTGTTCAATGCCAGAAAAAAAAAAAAAAAAAAACTACTACAAAGCAGGAAAGTATGACCAGAGACGACGTGTGCTTTGAGGGAATGTTTCACCTGAGAGCCCTTCCAGGAGGATTTACCAGGGGCCACAACTAATCTAACCAAGAAACTGAGGGACTCTAGTGAAGAGACTGATGGAGACCCTCACATGTATTTCCCTGTGGAACTCAGACTTCTATAAAAAAGGAGACAACAGTGACCTATTTGACTAGCAATGGCCTAACAAGCAGGAGCCACACAGGCAGGGCCCACCTTGCAGGTCACAGCCAAGCAGAAACATGGTATCTTCAGAACACAAAGTTAAACACTAAGAAACATCACACCATTGATCAAAAGTGGAGGTGAAGAGGAGAGGAAAATGGAAGAAGAAACTGTAAACTAACTTAATTGATGCTAATATTATGAGGAAAATAGACAAGATTTAAACAACAGGAAAAGGAGAGTAATGGATTTTTTTTTATTCCACTATCATAACTATCAGCTAAAAAATATAGATCTTCATAATTACCAGAAGTATAAAAATGTGTAAGTGAACAACCTATCCATAAAGAAAGAGCCTTTAAATATGTAAACATACATGCATAAGCAATGCATAAGTTAAAATCATAGAACTAAGCCAATCATAGTGGAGCTTATCGATATATACCAAAAGCCTTCATCCAGTGACTATATCTTTTTCTATGTCAGGTACAAGAGACATTTAAAACTGAATAAGTCGCAAAGATTCAAAATTAAGAGGAGTGATGATATGTAAGAAAAATGTAAAATAAAAGTTTAATTAATAATATGGAGTAACATGGATAAATGGAGAAACAAAAGAGGAGGCATAAAAGTACAAAAACCAAAATATATCTGAGAATTCAAAAACTCAATGGCATCTCAAAACAGTAAGTAAGATCACCGTTGTATTTCAACTACGAGAACCAATGAAAAACATCCGGAATACTCAGGGTATGACAACAGATCGCCATTTAGGAAAAGACAAAATTAACTCCACATTTTATGTACTTTATACACAGAATAAACTCTAATTAAAGACTTAACTTAAAATTTGAAAATACTGTATAAATAAATTTCATTCTTTTATAACCACAAAAACATTTTCAATTATAACTCAAAATCCAGGAGCTATGAAAGAAAATATTGATAAATTTGATTATTAAACTATGTGACTATATTTCATATTGTAATATATACACACAAATATCTGTAAATTCAAACTTCTACTCATTTATGTATTCTATATTTACCCAAAAGACAAAACAAAAACATCAACAACAACAAAATAACAACAACAACAACAAAAACAGAAGAAGAAAACATGTGCAACATATACTATGAACAAAGGGCCAGGAAACATTTTAAGGAAGGGAACTGACCAAAACAACAAATGGAAAACTGAGAAATTTGTAGTAACACACAATTCACAGAATAGAAAAGTATTTTGTCCTTAAAGACTCTCTTAGTTTTAAGGAGAAATACATATCAAAACCATCATAATACATTTCTGATCTATCAGCCCAACGAAATTTTACTGCAAAATGATACAACTCCACAGAAGGGAATTTGAGGACACTTTCTCAGTTAAGACTAATGTATTTTTTACTCAATAATTTCACTTCACCAATTCTATCCTGAGTTTACAAGAAGTTACGAAAGGAATTTCACACACAAGTTTTCAGTTATTTCTTACAAAACTGATATAATTCAAGTAATTAAGAGGAAAATCGTCAGAATTGAGAAATTTGGGGGCTATGTAGAATATGTCCAGATAATGACATACTATGAAGTTGAAAAGATAAAAACACAAAAAAAGGAAAATTCCTATGGAGAACTAGAATATATTATTATATGAATTAAAAAGTAGAGCAATTTAAATATGGTTTATTTTTATAGCAAGTATGAAAATACAAAAATACATTTGCTTTCCAAATGTATATTTATATCACTGATACTTTTCCCAGTGAAAATCCAGAAAGACAAAATGTACAATATTATTACTATGTTTTGATATATTTTAATATTTTATGCAATTTTATAATCTAAATCAATATAGAAAAGCTATATAAATAGATCTTTTATTTTTGACCACACAAGGTAAGCTGGTAACCTTCATTCATAAGACCATTAATCAATGATTTATATATTACTTATATATTTTGAAACAACATTTCTAATATGACTAATGATAAAACTACTGAATGAAGCTTAAAACGTGTTTATGGATTTTCTGCACTCAAATAGTTTTATTAAGGAAGATTTACAGTCAAAGTGTTTTCAAGCAAATAAATAAATAGAACAAAATCATTTTAATGGCCTCAAGAAGCAAGATCTCCATTGTAAGGGAATAATTTTATGATTACAAAATCAAATTTATACAAAAGCTAGGTTCAGCTGCTTGGAAAAAGCAGAACTCCATCCAACACTTAGAAGCTGGTTTTTAAAGCTGTTCCTTGTGAACAGGAACCAGAATCCTGTAAAGAAATGACTGATCCACTCACAGATAGAAGAGGTTCAATATGTGCCTGAGACATCTTTTTCTGGCAGGAAGCAAGATAGTTTTTAAAGATTTATAAGGTTGTATGGGGACATCATTTGAAATATATTTTGTGTGTCAAAAGAGAAAGTGTAAAAAAAACTGTACAGTAGACTGAAAAACCGAATCTAGATAATTTCATGATTCTGCAATAATAATAAAAAACAGAAAAAGGCAAAAAGGAAGAAGGGAAATGTGTTTATCATCATTTGAAATGGTTATGAAATGAACTCATCTTAAAAATTTATAATTTTAAAAATTGTTTTTAATCCTACTTTCTCATAGTATCAAAATGTGCCTGAACATAAAATAAAACTAAACTTTAGATAATAACGGTGGCCAATATAGAGGAAGAGGTGATATCATACAAAAGTCACTATTCTGTAACTTCTAGTGAAATCATTGATTCAGGCAAGAATTATCATTTCTGTCACAACCAATAAACAGTTCAAGGGAGTTAAGCTGTCACTCTGTAACAACACAGAGTATTATTTACACTCTAGTACTCAAAAAGTTTCAGAAATAATAAAGACAAAAAGCAGATAATTTTAAAAATAAGAAAAGAAACAGGATAGAGGTTAAATAGAGGAGTAAGGACAGGCTACTAGGTTGCTGCCAAAAGATCCCATATACGCATCAGTTCAGGGGTAAAACCTCTGATCCCACATGTACCAACCTTCCTACTACCTGATTAACAGTGTCTTTCACTTAAAAATAACACCTTCCTGAGCACAATAGTCACAGATATTTCATGCAATTCATGAATCCCCAGAGAACTGTCTCACCGGTTCTTGGGAGACACTAACTTATCTTTGACAACTCCTCAAACTACAGAGTGCAACCTAATTTCTATGCATTAATTATAATGACTTCCCATAAAGGTTAGTGGTAATTTTCCAAAAGCTAGTTCAAGAGAAGAAATTCTACTAGGAGGCAATATGATCCCATTCTGATGGGATGGCCTAGTCTAAAAGAAGGCTGCTGGGTATCTAGAATCTAATTCATGACCTTTTTCTACTCATATAAGAGCTCTTGGCAGAATCACATGTTCTATGGGGGCCCAATTCTGGAACATACAACTCTTTAAAAAAAATTCTGGAATTCAACATGACATGAATGTCTTTTCAGGAGATTGCTTCTTTCTTTCAAACAAAAATGCAAACGGAAAAGAACTTCCATAATCTTGCAAAAAACAGACCCACTTCTTTCCTTATTCTAATTAAGGCTCATGTACCACCCCCCAACTCCCCCAAACAGACACAACTATCAATCCAAAACACACATACCCTAGGTAACACCTTAACCAACATGATTCTTACAGGTGAACTTTCTGTGGCCCAAAGAGGAAACAAGTACTAGAAGAGATTGCTAACAATCTAACATAATAGCTGATATGTAAGTAATCTCTAATTACATAACTCCCGAATAGTGCATATAAATCAAACTTGAGTGATGTGACTTCAAAGACTGTGACACTACAGTGCTACATTCTACCATTTCTCAGCAGCACATACCCTCCACCACCCCCACCCAAACTATGTCCACACATCTTTTTGCTACACCTGGTTTGCAGAACAGGAAAGTGGACCTTGAATCTGGGTTAGTGACCTATGCAAGCTGGACAGCAGTTGAGACTGACTCAAGGAGGCTGGACCTGATTCCACACCCAGGTTAGACTTCAGGGAACAGCAAAGGAACAGCTCTATGTTATTCATAGTCCAGCCAGCGCAAAGAAATAGAGAGCAAGGTTAGAATCCCAGCATCTCTAACTCATGCAGAGGACAGTAATAAGCATCACCTTCATTTGGAATGTGTTCTGGAAGACCTTTGTTCAAATTCTACTTTAGAGATTGCTATGCAAGCATTTCCTTTTGTGTAGGAACACAAAAAACATTAGCAAACAGTGCCAGTAACGTTCTTTCCACATAAAATCTATGTGCTCCATTGACAAATGGCAAATTATATATTCTGAAAGGCACAAATGACATGCAATGTTGCAAATTTTCTGTCAAAACCGTGGTACTGTTTAGTTAACAATGCAAGTCCAGTGGTTAATGCTGCTCAAGTGAAATGACAGATTTATGATTTAAAGTCAACATGGCCCTTCATTTCTATTCCACAAGAAAGAGAAGGTATATGAAGAGTGACTATCTCTGACCTTAGCAGGACTTCACCTGCATCACACATGAACACTAGCTAAACAGGTCATATATGAGAGCTGTCTAGCCCATATCATGGGAACATCATAAAGACAATTATGAAATAATACATTGAAAGGTCTGCCCTGTGGAATCCTCAAGCTTCCAGTTCAGTATGTTATAAAGAATCAGAGTGAGGCTTCTTCCAGATAAGAAGCTCACCTGTGGCCTCAAGGACTTGAGTCAGGGAGTTAAGTTAATCAATGACAGCTTCTCTGCTCAGCGTTCCTGAGCACCAGTGGAAGACCACAGGAAAAAAGAAGTGAAAATGTTTTACTCTTCTGGGATGAAAGGAGAAAAATTAACCCTCCCTACCCAAGAATAGCACAGCCAAGAGAAAACTTCAGAGTCAGTGTTTTAGGAGACAGTAAAAGTAATATAATTTTCTTTTGGCTTCATGAGGATTTTTTACTTTTTTAAATTGAGTTTACTGGTACATTGAAAGTACACATTATAATCACATTCCTCACTGAGAATCTGTACCTGTACATGATATATCTTGATTCATATTTTCCCATTCTCCTGCTCTCCTTTCAACGTCTTCTCCCTCTATATTCATACGATTTCCCTTTTACCATGCAATTTTTTCTTTTTCTTTGCTTTCCCCTGCCCCTACCCAACTCCCCTTTCCCAGTGAACATTATCTTCCTATTTTGCAACCTATAATATATTCTGAACCTTATTTACACCTTCAGTTTCTCACACTAGAGAAACAATATTATATTTACACATCTGTATCCTATTTATTTCATTTAGGAATGTCCTCAAGCTGCTATGAATGTCTCTTTTGCATCATTCTTTATGGCTGAGTAATACTCCATTTTATATTTTTAAAAAAAACCATACATCTTTATCAGTCTCAATTGATGGGCATTTGGGCTGCTTCCAAGATTTAGCTATTATAACTGAGCTGTTATAAACATAAGTGCACATATGTCACTGTGCTAAGATGCTTTTAATTCTTTTATGAATATACTTAGCAGGGAAACGGCAAGGTCAAATGGGACCTCCAACCTTAGTTTTTTGAGGAATCTCCATAATGGTTTCCATGGTAGTTGCACCAGTCTACATGCCCACCACTAGAGGAAAAGGATTACTTTCTCCCCACAGCCCTGCCAGCATTTGTTGTTGGTTGATTTCTTGATAGCAGCCATTTCTAGAGTAAGATGGAATCTTAGGGCTGCTTTCATCTGCATGTCTCAAATAATCAGTGATGCTTAAATTTTTTTCAGGTTTCTTTGCTGCTTTTCTTTCTTAATCTGAAAAATGTCTGTTCATTTCAGATGCCCATTTTTGAACTGGGTCTTTAAATTTGGGGGGGATTGACTTTTTTAAGTTCTTTACATACTCCAGATAGTAGACTTTTGTCTAAGAAATAGTTGGTCAAAATTATTTGCCTTTTTGTTGGCTGTCTTTTCACTCTGCTGGTTGTTTATTTTGCTGTGCCAAAGCTTTTGTAATAAGAAGAGATCCTGATTATTGATTCTTTCTGCTAGTTCCCATGCTGCTGAGGTTCTATTCATAAAGTCTTTCCCTATGCCAATGTCTTCAAGAGTTCTTCCTAACCTTTTCTCTAGAAGGTTTAGTGTTTCCATTCTAATATTTAGGTCTCTGATTCACTTTGATTTTAGTTTGATGCATGGTGAAACAGCTAGATTCAGCTTTAATCTTTGGCAAGTTGAAATCTAGTTTTTCCAACACCATTTGTTAAAGAGACTATCTTTCCTCCATTGAGGATGTCTGGCTCCTTTGTCAAATATGAGGTACCTTAATATATCTGGAGTTGTTTCTGGATCTTCTAGTCTGTTCAATTGATCCCTGGGTCTGTTACCTTGCCAGTACCATACTGTTTTTATCACTGTGGCTTTGTAGTATAGTTTCAAGATGGGTATTGTGATACCTGCTGCCATGTCTTTGTTGCCTAGAACTGCCTTTGCTATTTGAGGCCTCTTCTGATTACAGATGAATTTTGGGATTATGTTCTCTAGTTTATGAAATATACTGTTAGGATTTCAAGCAAGATTGCATAGAATCTATGTAGCAGTGTGGGAAGTATGGCCATTTTGACAATATTTGTTCTTCCTACCCTGGAAAAAAGAATGTCTTTCCATTTTCTGATATCCTCTTTGAGCTTCTTTTTTAGAGTGCTGTACTTTACAGAGTAGAGGTCTTCTACTTCCTTTGTTACTTTAATCAATTAAGAAATGCATTAAAGATACTGCTACAACCCAGATCAAGGCAATATATTTTTGCTGTGAGCCACTGTAAAACAGCTTGTTCAAGAGCTAAAACAGCTTGTTCAAGAGTGATCCACAAAGGCACAGATAGCTGCTGAAGATGAATATCAATTAAACAAATGACAGAAGCAACATAACTCCCCAAATAAGTAAGTTCTGGCAAAGCCACAAAGAAGAGAGAAAATTAATATGATTGGGCTATATAGAGACAAAATTTTAAATTCAGAATAATTTCACCTTTGCACAATTCTCACTTTTCCTATCAATTACTCACTTTTGTCACCCTGGCAAATGCTCATCCAAGGGTAGATGTGAACATAAAAGCAATTATTAAGAAATCAAATTCTACTTTAAGTCAAAACAGGAAGCTGCTATTGGTATTCATGTTCTGACAGCATTTCTGATATCAATTTTTACTTAATGATCTGATGTGTATGGGTAGCATAAGCTGTTCTTCCAGAAAACTCTATGTTTATACATAAATGTAGCTTACTATCCAAAAAATTGGCATGCAATTTTTAAAAAACACAAGGTTTAACAAAATTCCAAGTCTGAACCAAAATCAGATTCAGAAAATAGATTGTTATATTGAGTACAAAAGAGGGGGAAAACCTTCCCGCTGGAACAGGCACCAACTCACACACACATACACACATACACTCATATTAATACACAAATCCCTCCCACTAGCTATTTTGTTGAAAAGCCAGAGATTAATAAGATGATTTCTGGAAAGCGCTCTCAACTCTTTAGAAGAAAGGTGCTATAGCAGTGGAAGGTATTAGTTTTCTTATTCTGAAAGGCCTTTCGATGCACTGCAACATCTAGAGTTCTTACTGTTAACAATGAAATTAATCAAATCAGAAGTCCTTTGAGAACTTTCATTCAGCAAACAGCAATTCTCTATTTTCCAACTCTAATGCTTATATTATGAATATCCTTCAACAAGTGCCTAGAGTAATAACTTCCTGCCAAACTTAATGAAAATTTAATTATAGGTTTACTGATATTTCTGACTGATATGTCTGATGCCCTCACACATCAAGACAATCGTCACAAACATTCACTGAGTCCCTGATCTAAATATGCCTAGGAGTGCAGGGAAATCACATGTTTAAAATATAAAAACTACCCACCACAATAATATTCAACTTACCTTCTGGCTGGGGGTGGCTGTTGGTGTT
This sequence comes from Petromus typicus, assembly GCA_004026965.1. Lineage (NCBI taxonomy): Eukaryota > Metazoa > Chordata > Mammalia > Rodentia > Petromuridae > Petromus > Petromus typicus. The sequence goes on along the minus strand of PVIR01000820.1, from coordinate 77,417 downwards.
CCCTACCACAGAATTTCTTCCAAAGCCCATTTCTTTTTTATAATGTCCAAAAAGTTTGCTGAAATGTTGGTAAATTACAGGTTAATTCTCCTAAAATTAGCAGCACAACCTCTTGGACAGATGGGTAAAGAACTCTGTCATCCACCACGGGTCTCTGGGTCATCAACTGAACCTCAGATGAGTTGAGTGTGGCAGAGTTCATGCCTATCTTTGGGGGGGCCAGAAAGGACAACATGTGGGCTGCTTTCATCCCAAACCAAGGAGCCATCAAAATATTTCAAATTTGTAAAATTTGTAAATTATTCTGCCTCTTTTAAAATCAGCAGGTTGTCACTTATCCCTGCTATCTCGGGCTTGCTCCACATAGCTTCAATCCCACTTCTAATTTGATTTTGACTAATCTCCTGTAGGCTCAGAAACTACAAAATCCTCTCTTAAGATGTGCACCAAAAAGTCTCTCCTCTGAATTTAAGTCGCTAAAATATTCCAATACTTTCTAGCCTTTAGATGTTCAACCTTTGGGCTAGCTCATGGCCACTATAAATAAATTGTTTTGGGCCTCATATAAAATATGTATTATAGTTAGTGTGTATAAGTAATAGAACTGCCTTTAATTAAAAATTTAACTTATTTTGCAAAACCGCACAGTAAGTTTAATAACTGAGAAAATGACATGTCTATTTATACTAATAAATGTTTGTGTACAGGCACACGTAGGACAGCTGCAAGGCTGTCCGTAATCGTTGCCGTAGTCACACTCCCTCAGTACACTGCCACATGCGCCATGGGATGCACTCAGTTTTCGTCCATGACTGTGGGGGCACAGGACGCAAAGTCAGCACTGTGCTGTGCTTTCTGCAACTGCAATGCACCACTGTCACCCACAAGGACAAGGCTTATAAAGTACCAAATTACATCACATATGTAATGTTACCACGCTTAGGATCTTGTGAGGCCACAGGGTCAGAATGGACACACCTGACCTTCTGCCTTGTGCCCAAAGGGCTTGCTCTGTTCTGTGCTCAGCCCCTTTCTTGGCAGTCACAGCTCTCAAACGCACGTGTCTCACCTCTCTACTTTAAGGTACCAAGTTTAAGTGAACAGCAGTATAAACGAGAAGGCCTAGAAATATGGCTCATCCACTTACCTGCATGTACCAGGCCCTACGTTTGACCCCTGATACCACAATACCAGGGTGAGGGGGAACAGGACAAGGAGGGAAGGCAATATCTACCCAAAGGAAATTTCTACTTGTTTTTGCTATAAGTCCAAACAGAATAAGACCTAAGCACACATAAGACCTATTGGCACATACTGTGGGAAAATGCTTTTAAGATAAGCAGAAACAACACAAAGAAATACAAACCAAAATTAAATGTAGCTTGACTTCAAAGTAACAAGAAATGGATTTGTTCATAATTTCTCGGCAACACTAGATTTTGGGGGGGAAATGAGGTATATGTCAGCTTTAACAAAAACATCATGAGCCCTAAAGGCAATCAAATTGTCACTCAAGACAGAGACCAAAGTCATCTCAGAGAGGACCCCTCAATTCATCCAAGAGGGTGACTGAAATGATGAAGGTGATAGAATAAGAAGCAGTGGCTGAGAGCACTGGTGGGAAGCAATGAAAATCAAAAAGAAGAATAGAATTTATTCATCTAACTAGATTCCAGGCACAAATAAAAATCTGAAAATACTGACTGCAAAAAGATACATGGTATACTGTAATAATGTCAATAACTTGGAAAGACATTCTTAACACATACCTGAAAGTCATGGAAATGCATGGGACAGTAAAGAAGATTATAAGCTTCTAGAAAACCTCAAATAAAAAATCAATACTATGTATAAAAATGAATATAATGCTGCCAAATCCACACTCAAAGAAAAACGCATAGCTTCAAGTAATTTTATTTTTTATCCAAAGGCTGAAAAAACAACAGGTAAAAATATTTTGAGATGAGGTTTCCCTCTGCTATCCAAGGTGCCCTCTAATTCATAGGGTCAAGTCATCCTCCTTTCTTAGGCTCCTAAACAGCTGGGTTAACAAATGTGCACCACAGTAGATTACACACATTTTTAAAATTAAAAAATTGTAAGATACCAGCAGAAATTAATATATGAAAGCAAAAGACAAATGCATGATTGAAAGATACAAACAGAATAGTTAAAATCTACAAAAAATTTTATTTAAGAAAACTATTAATCTGAGAAATAATATATCTTAGTGATTCTAACATCTTTTCTACACCCTTTAAGCAGTAGTTTTCCAACCAGTTGTCTTAAAGACCCAGAAATTCATGAAAAACAATACTTTCTCTCTCTCCTAGAAGGAGAAATCAATAATTTTGAAAAAAATTCAATCATATCAACTTTACTTAAAATAAGCTCATTTTACCTACAGATATGTTGACCACAGTGAAGCCAAACTAAAATGCAATTTACCATTTGTACATTAAAAACACAAAAATGTCGGGCCAGGGATTTAGCTCAGTGGTTCCGGCACCTGTCTTGCAAGCACAAGGGTCGGGGTTCGATCCCCAGTAACCATATACCATACAGGGCGTGGAGACTCACACCCAGCACCAACCAGTACCCACATACCACAGTGCCGGGCGTGGTAGCTCACGCCTATAATCCCAGCACTCGGGAGGCAGAGGCAGGAGGATTGCTGTGATGTGAGTTTGAGGCTGAGCTCAGGGCCAGCCTGAACTACAAAGCAAGACCCTGTCTCAAAAAAACCTAAAAAATTCACAACACAAAAATGTCAAAGAATAAAACCTCAAGGACAGACTGTGGATACAAAGAATGACAGGAGAGCAAAATCATAGACAGATTTCTTAAAGAAATACACAGTAATAGCATTTTCCAGTAACTTTAACTTGTTATACATAAGTTTAATGACTTACTTTACCAAGAAGGAACACTTATGTAATAGAACCAAATCCACAAAGGCATATATATCATAGGCCCAAAGAATTAGAGGAGAGACACAAAGTAGTCAAACTTAGCAAAACAAAGGTAAGTATTTAAGATTAACTATCCCAAAGCAGTAATTTCCAAAGTGGGTATTTTCTAAGGTCTGAAAGTAACAGGTGGTTTCAGGGGAAATGGTTTCCAGATTTTCATTTCCACGTGCACACTCTCCTGAACTGCACTTGCACCAGGAGGCACCTACAGCGCAGTACCTGACCTCAACCTTGTCTGCTGCCTTCTTACAGCTGGTCTTCTATAGTTTCACAAGAGGGGACACACCACCCATTACTCATCATAAATTATCCATGGTGCACACACGATGACATACAAGGAGAAAATTTGAATATGAGGTAAGCTTGTCCTCTGAATCAACGCATGGGCCTTTCTCTTTTCCTGTCATACATGTATCTTTGAGAACAAACCAGGTAACAGAATCTGGGAATTTGGCCTGGATCAGGATGCTCTGATTTAGAGGTGTCACAGTCCTTTGGGAACAAAGCAAACAGAGGAAACCCTAAGTCATGTCAAAGGTACAGTTTCCTTATTCATGTCAGCAAAGGTACAGGAAGGGACTGCACCTAGCTCTCCCTAAGTGTGTTCAGGCTACAGAACAAAATGGCACAGATGCCAAACAGTACCAGCTTATCTATTTAAACTGAAGAGTGAAGTCAGATGATTTCAAAAAGCCTAAAAAGAAAATAATTTGTCAGCTCCATAATTTTCAACACACACACACTGCAGAAAGACAAAAATACACAAAAAGTTCATGATACAAAAATGCATTCTCTCCTTCACAGAGTATAGGGAACTCAATGTATTTTTAAAATACAAAGGAATAGGTCTGATTAACAGTCTTCTGACAAATCCAGGTAAAGCCTTTTCTGGTAAACTTCCCAGAAACTGAGAAAGCAAATGGCTTGTAATGATTGGGTAGCAAACCCTTTGTGGAAGTCAGGTGGTTTCCAGTTCTCAGCTATCAACAAGACGGGTGGCCAGATCTCACATTGGCAGCATATAGAATATCAAAATAATTTTTGATGACAGATCACCACATGACTTTTAACTTGTTACATAAAAACATTTCAAAGAATTGAGGGACATTGCTAAGGCAATTCTCTTTCCAATTTTATTACTTGAAAAGGTTTACCAAGGGTAAATCTGGACCCTCTATCATGTTCCTGTAAATAGTAATCCACAGTTTCATGATCAAGTTGAAGGGAAAACCCTCAAGCATTTTGTTAAAGGACATATTTGTAACAGCATTTAAATATTTAAAATTCAGTCCTCAAAATGTGTAAGACATACTGCTTAACAACCTATATAACACTAATAATTATAATGGTAACTCTCTCTGTTTAAATAATTAGAGCCTCATGGTTATAAGAAATATTTTAATTACATTTAAATTTATTTAGATGGTTTACTTCAAGGGATTGTAATAGATCAAAGAAAAACTTACAAGCACAAAAATGTTAAGTAAGAAAAACTTTTGTGTAGTTTAATTGGATGCACAAGTTCAAGAAGGAAAGAAAATGATGCAAAATTAGAGATCATCACTCTATTTCTACATGAGCACCAGTGGATACCAAATTTCTACGGTTGGGCCAGGGATTTAGCCCAGTGGTTCCAGCATCTACCAGGCAAGTGCAAGGTCCCGAGTTCAATCCCCAGTAACCACATACCACAATGCTAGGTGTGGTAACAACTCTAAGCACAGCACTCAGGAGGCAGAGGCAGGAGGATTGCTGTGAATTTGAGGCTGACCTGGGCTACATAGTGAGTTCAGGGCCAGTCTGAGCTACAAAAGCGAGACACTGTCTCCAAAAAAATTTTTTTCCTATGGTTTTCTAAAAATATAAATTCTTTTAGACCAGGCTATAATCCTTCTAAGTTGCTTCCCAAAAGAGTTAAAAACAGAGAATACATGCCTACTCGTGTTCATAGCAGCACAATTTATAATAGCTGGATCTTGGAAACATCATACATATTAATCAACAGACGAATGGATAAAGAAAATTTGGTATTTATACACAATAGAATACTATACTGCCACAAAGAAAGATAAACATGAGGCATTCGTAGGTTAAAGAATACAACTTGGAATAATGTTAAGTGAAATAAATCAGATACAAGCTCATATATAAATCACATCGTTTCTCTTATATGAGAAATGAAATACACACAAACAAAGAGCAAAGTAGAAGAGAGACAAATAATAAGTAGGGAGAGATTCAAAAACTTCCTCAAATTATATATTCCATTGTTACAAAAATAATTCAATATATATGCTAATTTGTTTCATTTTTGCCACTAGTTTACCTTAGTTCAATAAACAGAAAGTTTTGTGTAATTAATCTGTCTTTCTTGTCAGAATCTTCTCTGTCTGAGTAACTACTTTAAGAATAACAATACACAGGTATTAACTACTAGTGGTTTTTTGTTTTGTTTTGTTTTGTTTGTTATGTTGTTTTGATACAGGGTCTTACTTTGTAGTTCAGGGTGACCCTGAGCTCACTATGTAACTCCTCTTGCCTCTGCCTCCTGAGTGTTGGGATTACAAGTGTGAGACAACATGCCTGGCACTGTGGTATGTGGTACTGATTGCTGGTAGGCATAAGTCACCATGCCTGGCATTGTTGTATGTGGTTACCAGATCGAACGAGGGGCCTTGTACTTGCAAAGCATGTGCCAGAACCACTGAGCTAAATCTCTGGCCCTTAACTATTGTTTTTGTCTTTTTCTATTAGGAACTTTTGTATTAGTTTTTCATAAAATAAAACACTAATGGTTTTAGATTCCACTGATACACTTTAAAGAATGATATAAACTTTATTTTATAACATCAATATTTAAAATTCAACAGAAATCTCATCCTGTGCAAACATTAAATATTAAAAGCATACAAAATGTGATCATAACATATGCTGAATTTTTAAATTTTTCAAAAAACACTATAGTAAAAGATATTTGCATTAATCCCCCTCAAAACAGTCCCTCTCAAAAATCCTCCCTTTCACTTCAAACTCATTTATCCCATAGTTCTTGCCACTTTCTGAAGAAGTTCTGGAAGTCATCCTTCAGGAAGGTCTTCAGTTGCATTTTCATGGCTGCCTCATCATCCTGACTGTTTGGAAATATTTACCGTTCATGGTCATTTTGACTGGAGAAGGGCCAGAAGTCAGGTGGTGCCAGATTTACAGCAGAAGAGGACACACAATAATGTTACTGCAGGCTTGCCTTGCCCTCTGATGACACTGGGCAGCAGCACTCACTGTACTTTTCCCCACACTTTGTGAAGACACTCAGGAAAGAGGCCTTCCAGAGCTGCTGCAGAAAATGGCAAGAGCAATGAGCTAAGTGACATCAGAGTAAGGGGAATATTTAGAAGGGGTTCGTGGCAATATGAATTTTACTGTAATAGCTTTTTGTAAATGAATCATTCACCATTTAATTTGATCTTACCTTGTAGTTTGCTGCCAACAGATAAATGTTCATAGGACATCGTCCCCACATTAGCAGATATGCCTAGGAGCCAGGCTGTCTAGCTCCAGTGCCTTATGACAGGTATGAACCGAACTCTGAATTCTTCTGTTCACTCTTTCATACTTGTATCCCACCAGTTTAAAAGTATCGCTTTTGAAAATAAAATAAAATACTATTTGCCAAGGGTTAAAGATGAACTTCTTGCTCTCTGAAAACCTGTTTAAGCCTAATATTTATCAGACACAGGAGATCAGGTGGGGTAAACTTTGGATTATAAGAAAGAAGGCCAGGAGTTGAGCCTCTAAATATCATGAATTCTAGGAGTAGCCTTTGGTAAATCACTGAACTGCACAGACGCTTCCTGCAGGTTTCTGTCTACTGAAAAATAAAATGATGAGGTAAGAACTCTGGCCACATACCCAGAGGCCTCACGAGGATTAATATATGTTGCCTGCAGAAGCATTTCTAGACCCTAGAAGAAAGAAATGCTTAACACTGGGACAATACAGGTTTTCTAGACATCATTTATTCTAATGTATTCTCTGCCTCTAGATAAAACTTGAACAAATCAATTCTACACAGAGCTGGGAGCTGCCCCAGTACTTAATTATAATGCACAGGAAATCAGGACGTTCCTTAAGTAGAAAGAAGCCTTTGCAAAGGCAGCTTAGGTCCACAGTCTCTCAAACAGGGGCCATCAGACATCTCAGGCTATCGTGCAGCTCCTGGCCCCCACCAGCCTCCAGCCAGGCACTTGGAAGCACTGTGCAGCAATGCAGGGACCTTATGAAATTCTCCTTCATCTAATTCCTTCTAACATGTTATTTTAAAGCACATGGGAGGGATAGCAACCTAATAGTAACTGAAGCTCATTATGAACAAGTCGGAGTAACAAACTCTAGGAGTTGCAGTTGCAGGGGCTGAGGCAGGAAAAGCCAGGCTTCTGTGAGGGCCTCCAGGAGCTCCCAGTGAAGAGGAAGGAAAACACTCACATTTCTGGCAGGGAGAGGAAGACCATCACACTAAAATACAACAGAGAACTTGGTTCTTGTTGACCACGCCTGCCCTCAGAGAATTCACTTCACCACATGTACTCTCAGAGCCTATTTACCTGTAGTAAGGGAAGTAACCCAACTGAGCTTCCTTTAGTTATCTGGTTCCACTCAAGGCGGGAAGGAGAGACTGAGAAGCACTTGTGAAGTTCCGGGTCCAGGGCACAGACTCACCACAAGACTGAGAGGGAAACACAGGACTACAGAATGCCTACCCTTCACCACACCTCACCATCACATTACTAAAAACTGATTTACCGTAGGGTTTGTAGTCACTATAGCAAGCAGCATGCCTCCCTTCTAACATGGGTCACTCCTGGGTCACACACACACACACACACACACACACACACACACACACACACACACATTATAGGGCACTTTGGAGATGAAAAACACATGTGAAAGATTGAATAAGCATCAGAGCCAGGGTTCCTTACCTAGGGCAGGAATGTTGGAATTATTAGGCTAAGAAATAAAAAAGAAAAAGAAGATTAATATGTGAGAGCCATTATTAGAAAAAGTACACAGCATACAAGGAAGGACAGAAATTCTTCAAAAGAAACAAAAAGGAGTGCTAGAAATCAAAAGCTCTAGCACAGACATGAAGACTATATGTGGAAGGCTCATTAGCAGACTTGACACAGCAGAGGGAAGACAGGCTAACCTGCGATAAGGGTCTACAGAAACTTCCAGAACATTCAAAGATAAGCAAAACTGGGGGATAGGAAGTTCTGGAACAGAACAAGAGGTTTCTGGTATGTATAAAATAGAGAAGGAAAAAAGACAGAGGAATAGAAGCCACATGCGAGGCAATGATGAGTGAGTTTCCTCCAAGTTAATGTGAGACACCAGGCCACAGAAAAGGGAAGTCGAGAGCAAGATAAATGTTAAATGGGCAAATGCTAAGTAAACCTCAGAAAATCGAAGAGATGCAAAAATTCCTGAAAGAATTCAAAGAAGAAAACACCAACATGTACAGCAGTGGTAGTGAACCTATGGCACGTGTCCTACAGCAGGTTTTTCTTATCACTAGAAGCTCTAAAGGTTCGCTATCACTGATGCAGAGGAACAACACTTTAAACCGTTCCACAGAAATATTCAAACAGGCCAAGAGTGTAGGGAATATCTGAAACACTGAGAGAACACCTCACCACGCTAGCAGGAAGCTTCCTGTGAAACTGTCTTTCAAACAGGAAAGAAAATAAGATTTTCTCAGACAAGCAGAAGGGAGAGAATTTGTTACCAGTAAGCTTGCCTTATAAGAAATGTTAAAAGTTCTTCAGAGAGAAAGAAAATTATATGGATCCAAAACTTGGATCTACATAAAGAAAAGAAGAGCCCTAAAAAGAAATAAGTAAAAAATAAAAAGATTTTATTTCCCTTATTCTGAAGTGATCTGACAGAAAACAGTTTATTTAAAACAATGACAACTATACATTCATTTATCTTTGTGTGTGCAGGATGGGTGAAATAAACAGCAGCAAGGGTACTAGGGACGAGCAGGCGGAATCAAGAGTACCTTGTTATTATAAGGTACTCACACTATCCATGAAGCAGCACACTGTCTTTTGACAGTATGCTTGGATTAGTCACTAAATGTCCATTGCAAACTCCAGATTACTCAGAAAGTTACATTGATATGCTAAAAGACAGAAAAGAATCATACAAAACGTTCAATAAAAACTGCAAAAAGCAGGAAAAGTGTGGAAGACAAAAATAAGAATGAAGTATATGGTTCCAAATAGAAAATGCAGAAGGTATGATCGCTATCAATCAACTATATCAGTAAATACTTTAACATACCAGTCAAAAGAAATTGACAACAAAGACTTTTTTTAAAAGACCCAATTATTTTTCTACACAAAAACCACCTTAAATTCAAAGATATATTTAGATAGGAAATCAGTCACAAACCTGCACACAAGCAGGCAGGGCCTGTGTGTCTTAGCTGCTGAGGCTGGACAGCCATTGGCAACAACATCATAGCAGCCAGCGTGTGGCCAGCTTACTACCTGCAGCATTTCAGAATTTTCTCAATTGTTTTGTATTCATATTCATTTAGCTTTTTGCTAATTAATATCTGAAAATCTGTGTTTATAAAAATCTAGAGATAATGACATTATTTACCCTGTTTGTTTGCTTCAATTCAAAACATTTAAACAAGTATCAACTCAAAATTCAAAGTTTCATGCCTTGCTTAACATTAACATGAACTAAGTTAAAAATTTCCACTATACCTATGACCTCCTCCTGTGAGTCCCTGATCTTCTAGCTCAGGAACCTCTGCCTGTCACTACAAACTGTACTGCACACCAGCCTGCTTGCGCCTATATGTGCCTGTGGAACGTCCACAGCAGACCACAGCCCCACACACCCTGAAATGTTTACTATCAGATCTTCAACAGCAACAAGGCTGCCCATTCCTCTTATGGGTACTGTGCTGAACACTTGATAAAAGTTATTTTACATAGATTAGTACAGTAGCAAAAATGGTTATTATCCCCATTTTAGAAGGAGAAAACTGAGATTTATGAAGATTTAATTACATGTGGTCAAGCCAGGCTTCACCACCAGTCACTGGTTCCTGGCTGGGCCCTGAACTGCCAAGCTACTAGGAAGGAGATAGGGTGCTAACCCTAAGCTTAATCAACTTTCCTAGTATAGAGGTAAAGGGTTTGAGCCCTTCAGAAACAGAGACCTGCACACACTAAAAAAAGCCTTTCCTAAACTGCCCGACCTCTGCATGCTCAGCTTTCCCGTAATGCCAGCAGGCTGTCAACCTGCCCCGCAGATGGAGCTCAAACCCACAGCTGCTCACTGCCAGTCTGCAGCTTTTGGCCCTCTCCAGGTAGCAGCACATCACTAACTTGGACACACACTCTTCCCCTGAGTTAAACAGACTTTGCTGTACCCACCTGGAGCCTATACAACATGTACCACACTCAGACCCAGGTTCTGAGAAGCTAAATGGACCAATCACTTTTCATGAAGAACTATTATCTTCAAAGACAACAGGTGTCTTACAGATATTTTACAAAAAACTTCACCATTTTAATAACAATAAAAGACCAAAAGGCAGCCTAAATCAAGGAAAAAGCACTTGTTTTCTAAGGAAACCTTGTAAAAACTTAAGCTCTGGACTCCACAACTGCAGAAAGGCATCTGACTTCAAGCCAAGCAGAAATCCCGAGAACAAGTTAAGTCTGGGCAAGCAGCCCTGCTTCCCTACAGCCACAAAGCACTGGGGTGGACTAAAGGCTCCTCAACTTTCTGCACAAGCCTATTTAATTGGGTTTAACCCGCTCTTTCCCAGGCTTTACTTGAGCCTCCTACCCTGAAAAATACTAATACCAGAGGAGTCCATCAATAAACACTGTCTGAGTGTCAAGGCCAACCCTAAACTGAAGACTGGAACTCTAATATAAAGGATGTACAATAAATTCTAACTAAAACTTCTGAACTAAATAGCAGCATCCTGAGGAGCAGAGCACAGGGGCTGGAGCTCACCGCAGAAAAGGTACTCTGAGAATGAGAAGACTGCACTCTGCCCTCCGCTTGGACACTGGTTTCCCGTGTAACCCGAAGAACACAGCAAATAAGGCAGCATGGGCAGTCGCCCCATCTCCCAGCATGTCAGGACGCGGCTGGATAAGATCAGCTCTGAGACCCCGTCCATTCTGAATATCCTGTCATTAACTCAATGTGAAATGAGAGAAACTAATGATAAATTTCAACACACAACTTAGACACTTCAAAAGAAATTCTGATGGCCCAGATAATGAAACTAAATGGGAAAAAATGTCTTCAGAATATATGTTCAGAATGTAAATTAGTTCAGCACATTTTTCTGAAGCAATAATGAAGCAGTGAGAGCTTTCATGGGGAAATTAAAGCCAGCCACGATCTCTCCCCAGTAACAGCACCTCCACCCCCCAGCCCATGCGCCAAGCTCACCCGGCTTCCCCCGCAGCCCCAATTCCCCAGGGTAACGGGTTCTAAGCTCTGACCATCAGAAAGCCTTTCCCACTCAGCCCAAGACTCCCACATCTGCTCAGCTCTGCTGTTATCACCACTGATAACTCTTGTACAAACGTTTCTGACATCCTCACTACGATTTTGCAAAATAATCGAGCGCTAACCTTCACATATCTATCTGGGATACCTGTGCCTTTTGGTCAAACTTGTCACTTTCTTGTCACCTACTGCAACCACCATTTCCCAAAGTAAAATGAGTGTCCACTCTGCAGGACTGTTAAGAGACTATAATGAAGTAATACATGTAAAATGTTCTAAACAGAGCCTGGCACATGGCAAGTACATGTTCTGCTTTTTCTACCTTCCTTATTAATGGAAACATGGCCAGAGACGCAACAGCAACCACTTCCTAGCCTCGCAGCAAGAAGGGGTCCTGTGGCAAAGCTCCACCAAGAGACTGAGTCACTGCAAGGATTAAAAGAGGAGTAAACTCAACTCACACAGCCTCCTTCCCTCTTCTCAGATGCATCAGAGTGGTGCACCCACTTGTTAAAACCAGACGGGAAGACTAAGAGAGGTACACAAGCCTGGCTCTGACAGCCATAAACGACAACTCCAGCTACCACCAGCCAGTCACTGCAGTTCTCATGCGGTGAGGACCAGAGACCCCAGCGGCTGGATGAGGCAGCTCCTCTCAGATGGCTGCTACCTGCCGCCACATGTACTCCCTGATCTGGTTCACTCTTTTTATCATTAAACTAGCTTCTAACGCAACATATTTTATTATCTGTTTACAAGTTTACTTTCTTCAGCAGATAAAAAATATCTTTCTCATGTGTACTTAACACTTCTCATTAGACAAATCCCTGGGTGATTTTACAATCTAGTTAGAGGCTGTCTCAAATGAAAAAAACAAATCAAGACAATTCAAAAGGACTGAAAAGGTAGCTCAGTATACAGGCCCTGACCTCAGTACGGGGGACAAGACACAGATGAACTAAGAACAACGGCCATCGTAGTTTGACTCCAGTTTTTATAAAAGAAAAAATATTATTTTCACGTTTCAAAAAAGACATTCGTCCTTCCTTCACTAAGCTGAAGTCTTTATTCAGACATTGATGAAAGTGCCCAGAGAATGCCCGGAAATCAAGCTACTTCTCCATCAAGCTGCTACACAAGAGGTGGTGTGCCAGCCCCTGCTCGCGGTGCCGGCACAGCAAGCCCGCACTCCCACAGCAGCACAAGGAGACAGACATGCCCACCCCCACGCCACGGTCCGGAAACAACTGCAAGAGCCAGGACTGGATTCCACACACCGAGTCAGGTTCCTCAGATCCTGCCTTAACTGTTAGGACACTATGACAGTACCTTCCTTCTGCTCCAGGTAAGTAAGAAAAGGTTGTGAAAAAATTTGATCTGCTTATCTATGAAGACTCTGAGTTCCAACAACCAGCTGAAATCCAGGTAACCAAGAGAAAGAAGCCTATCTCCACAATCCCAGCAGCCACAGTTGTTCTGACAGAGTAGATACCATCAAACCTTCCATGAACAACAAAAAAAAGATGAGGAAGTCTCCCTTTTAATTCACTTTTGAATTTTCTGAAGATGAGGAAAATGAAGTGGAGGATGAAACAAACAGTAAAGTCTTTTTTGAAAAGAGACACACTAGAAATGATAAAGAACGCTCTCCAACCATCCAAGTGACCACCTGATACCACGGTTAAGGGAATACTTTTAGCAGTAACGTTCTGTCCAGGTACTATTCCCTTGAAGCAACTTTATAAAATCTATTCAGCAACACAATAAAAGAACTATCAGAAGCTTGAAAACTTATTTATAAGAGTTGAGCCAGCAGCAACTCTAAAGACAGTCTTAGGACAATATCCATCTGAATAATTACTTGTATTTAATTCTTCACAATTTATCTCTAACACAGATATAATATCTGTAAATCATTGGCAGGCAGGTCCAATTCCACTTAGCAATATCCATAATGTCCTTCCAAATGACTTTACTATCAAGGATGACTAGAAATAGAGCTTTTCTCTGGCTGCAGTGACATCTAGTGCTGAGAAACTAAATCACACTGCACAGAATAACACTGAGCCCCATTATATCACATTAAATGCATACTACAGAACAGGAATAAATATTGTTCTTAAAATAAATGTCCTTCTCCATAACTGCCACTGCCAACTGTCAACTGTCTTGTAATCCAAAATTTAAAATATTGCATAAGATTAACTCATTGAGAAAATACAACTGTTCAGTTGAGGTGAAGACATTTTGTTCTCTTGATCTTTGTTTTAAATGCAACTGTATCTACTTACTAACAGCACCCTGGGATGTTAGGAGATTATGCACACATTAAAAGACTTTGTTAAATTTAACAAAAAATCACTCTGGCTTAATATAATAATAAGCAAGGCATTTATTCAAAAACAACTTTCAAAATCTCTGAAGGAGAATAATTTAAATGCAAATGAAGCCCATTATAGAATGGTTTCTGATTTAGGTATATCTTGTCTCCAAATTCTACAGATAAAAATTATATTCTAAAACATGTCAGCTAGCCATATTCTCTTCATCAAAATGAAGTCCTTCTTGGTTGTAAGAATACAGGTATTGGAATGCTATTTTTAAAGATAAGTAAGGCATAAATAGAAAACACTGGATTAGCAATGAGGAACTGAGAAACAGGACCTAGCACTGGTTGTGCATTCAGAACTTCAAGTTACTTTCTCTTGGCTTCAATTACTTCATTAAAAAAAAGAGGTATAGGTTGGCTAAGATTTCTTTCTGAGCTGCCTATTCAAAGATTACAATTTTATGAACAAGATAATCTCAAAGATCTCTGCAAGCACTGCTTTAAAATGATGTGAACTACATACACCATTATCACAGCTCTCAGAGGAAGACAATGATGAGACAGCTGAGATTCAGGCAAAAAAAAAACAAAAAAAAAAAACCACATGTAACTCAATATCAGCATAGAATATACAAAGATTTCTTCAAAATGTTTAGATGACGATTCCGGACCTGAATCAATGAACTTGCATCCACTGCACCTTGCACTTTCTACACCAGTACGTGCTGTCCCAAAGAAGACTCTTAATAAAGGTCTTGAGAAATACATCACTGCAGCGGGCTTTGAGCCAGGATACTGAAGCACATTCTGGGTAAATGAGGTTTTGACGGCAGAATAAGATTAAGTCTTTGTTTAAATTACAGGGATTGTTTGCCAAAAAAAGTTTCCTAAAATGAGGAAAGAGCTCTAAGCAATTTACCTGGAATTTTCTACTACAATGATGGTTACTGCTCTCTTCCTTTGCCAAAGATCTTCAAGCCGGTTGAAAGAGCAAGCTGTGCAGTGGCTGAGAGGCGGAGGCTGGGGAGAGGTAGAGTGGGGAGAGGGGAGCAGCAGCAGAAGCGGACACTCAGGAAAGCGAGGCAAACCCACAACACACATTCAACACACATTCACGGTGACTCCAGATCGCAGCAGGGGCACACCCAGCAACCTGCTGGCCCCACTAAGCATCGGCAGTGGGCTGGTGCTGGCTGTTAGCAGCGGCTCTCCAGGACCAACTGGCCAGTTCATGCCTAGGGAGTGTAGTGAGTAGGAAAAAGCTCAGTGATCCAGTAAGGAGAGTGTGAAATGCTGCGACAATTCACCCAATGACAAGGTCTGAGAGGAAGTCACTCGGCAAATGATGATAATTACAAATAATGGGTAACTTCTCCCATGCCATTTAAGAAATTCAAAACTGCACCTAACTGTAACAAGACACTCATTAGACTGGTTAAACAAAAGCCAGCAAATATTGGTGAGAACATGGAGAAACTGGGCCTCAGTGCCACTGAGTCCAAAAAGTACAACCACTTGATAAACATTTTCAGCATCTAAGACAGGTCCACATCTGCTCAGTCTATGACCCAGAACCTCCTTCCCAGGTTATAACAGAGATGTGCACACACTGAACAACGGTGCACATGGGCCAGAAAGTCAGAGCTGCACTTGTATTTGCCCAGCCAGAAACAACCCAAATACAGAGAAGAGAATGAAGAAGCTGTAGGAGGACCACAGGCACAACTATGTACAAACAAAATGGTGGATCTCACACACAGAAGGCTGAACAAAGGAAGCAGTCCATAAAAACAGATAGTCCTATGCGGTCCATGTGTAAAATGCTCAAAACCCAGCTAAAGAGAGCTAGCTTTTAAAGTGAGGCCACACTGACAGGACAGAGACAGCAATGAGCTCAATCTGCCCAAAGCAAAAGAAAGGCTGAGTCCAGATTCCCCAAATTTGTGTTCCCAGCTTCCCCAAATTTGTGTTCCCAGCTTCCCCAAAAGAGCACATCTGGCCCCTTGCAGATTCACTGTCTTGTGCCTTTTGATCCCACCGGTCCACCTTGGGGCCTAGGCATTATAGGAACCTGAGGACCCTAAGTAGTCCCCATTTACATGCACTTTCATGGTGATTTTCACCTCCCTACAGGGGGTTTCAGCCACTGTGCTATAAACTCAGAATCTTCCTGTCCAACACAAAGGTGGAGACTCACAGGTGACTGGAAAGAAGTCCCATTTGTTGACACCTTCCACCACTCCCGACATGCCTGCAGTGACCATCCCCACGCTCTGCCTGTCCTTCTTCAGGATATACTTTTAGTACAGACAGCTGCCACTGCTGACTCCTAACACTAGGAACTCTCCTGAGTACACAAGGCTCACTTACAAAAGCAGGCTTTGTCCAGAGTGCACTGTCTGTTCTTCAATAAACGTGGCTGCTAAAAGCTACTACTTTCTGATGCTGGGTCCTATTCTGTGGACTTTCCCATAAGTATTCTTGGGGAGGACCCAACAACACAGACCAGGACCCAGCCCCAGAAACAGCACTTCAACAGGACATAACACAACTCTTAGGGGCTGACATTATGTTGCTTCATCTGTTGGACACACAGATGTACTTGATTCATGAAGATTCATCAACACCAACACTTAGGATGTGCACAATGATCAGTATAATGCAGAACCTCAAGTACTCAGCAGAAGTCCCCAGGGCTCACCTGGACAGCATATCTCATTTACGAGAACACAGAAGGTATAATGTGGGCACTCAAAATAAACCAGTGGTACGTTCAAAAGTAAAAGTCAAGCCAGCTCCAAATAACTACAGTCGTGGTATCTCAAAAAAGGAATAAAACTACCACTCAGAATATGAAGGATTCAAGAGGGCAGGCCTTTGTCCACATCATTCAAAAGGTGACACAGCCTACAACATCCCTGGGGAGGAGCAGGGGAAGCTCAGAGACAGACAAGAGAAAGCAGGGGCAGGAGCATCTGAGAGCACACCACCTTACAGATGGAGCAGAGAAAAGCCTGGAGGTGCTTCTAGTTTCCGCCTCTCGGCGCTCAATAGCACCTTGAACATCTAAACAGCGTGACCTCCCACAGAGCACCCTTCACATCTCTTTTTTATAAAAAACTGCCATCACAGTAAAGGGAACAGAACAATTACATAAAACCAATTCTCACGAAATAAAAATTTACCTACAAAGGTACACACAAGCAACACTGCTGGCTGCATATATTCCAAGAAAAAAAAAATCTGAAAAATGCCTGGAGACATCATTAAAGCAAGAACAAATACTAATAACATTAGAAAAACAAAATAACACCCAGGTAAATAACCAAGACTCTTTGCTTAGGAAACAGCCTAGAAATGAGCCAAGGCAGAAGAAAGGAATAAGCTCAATCTTGGTAAAAAGCAAAAATCAGAGTGATGATTAAAGCAAGAGCTTTACAAAACACAAAGGGAAATCTGAGCCATTATTTCACAGAAAGCAAATCTCGTCTTGACATTTACAGAGATAACAGCGCAGAGGGGGCTTAAGCGGTGGCTATCATGTATTTCAGTTTTTAAAATACAAATAAACAACCATATTCACTACAAATAAAGGACCACTGTAAGACCACTTTTTTCCATAATCTTTACAAAACAAAAAAGATTTAAACAAAAGTCAGCCCACTGAATGTAGAAAAAAGTAGAAATGATACTATAATTAAAACAGGTCAGTTACAAAAAGAAGAACCAGACGGCATAAGGGGTCTTAAACCCAGCCCTCAAGACGGTCCAAATGCTGACTTCACCTCTTCTGGTACAAACCAGGTGCCATCTGGGCCTCAGTTCCCTGATAACTAATGTGGGAAAACTAGCAATACCTTCTCCATAGTGCCATTAAACAGAATACGCAAAAATATACAGCTAAAACACAGTGAATATTTGAAATGTGGCTTTTATTTTAATTAGTTTAAATTTTAAAATTGGAAAACATTTAAATATGTTTATAACATTTAGTATGGGAACTACTTTAAGATATAAATTATATAAATTGGGTCAGGGAGTTAGCTCAGTGGTTCCGGCGCCTGTCTTGCAAGCACAAGGGCCTGGGTTTGATCCCCGGTAACCACAAACAGTACTGGGTATAGAGACTCACGCGCAGCAGCAACCAGTACCACACACCACGGTGCCGGGCGTGGTGGTTCACGCCTGTAATCCCTGCACTTGGGAGGCAGAGGCAGGAGGATTACTGTGATGTGAGTTTATAGTGCATTTATAGTAGCTTGGCAGTTCAGGGCCCAGCCAGGAACCAGTGACTTTGGTGGTGAAGCCTGGCTTGACCACATGTAATTAAATCTTCATAAATGACTTCGCACTATAAATGTAAAGTTGACACCAGTTAACAAATATATACCAGTAAAAAAACAAATTCAAAGTCAACTGCATTTAATTTCTATACTAAAGGTATGCCAACACAGTAACATTTTTCTCTACTTGTGTAAATAAACTATACTACTAAGATTAGTCTCTGCTATTTCTTTTGCTTTTTAATGTGGTTACTAGACAATGTGAAATGGCCTGTGTGGCCTGTGCTCCTCCGCTCCTCAGGCGCAGCTCCGAATGAAACACTGTTGGCAGCAGAGAAGCAAACAGGAAATGTTATCCACTATTATCTGGGTTACTATCACGATTAACTGCTGAATTCAAGGCACTTCAAGCCCAAGATAAAACGTTTTTCCCTTCTGAACCTCAGAGCCTAATGAAGGAACCTGGGCAAATACCTACCTATGAAAAAGGAAGACTTACAAAGAAATCTAACCCACAGGAAGTACAGCAAATTCACTGAAAGCCCCTGAAACTGTCATTCTAAAGATCAAACAGATAAGACTCAGACCACAATGCAAAAAAGTACACACAGTACTGGTACAAATCCCCATTATGGAGTGCAATCATGATGTGTATATTTAATGTACCAATAAAAAGAAAAAAAGAAAAAAAAATAAAGTACACACAGGAGGACCAGCCCAGATGAGAGGTAAACACCTGCAAAAACTGGAGGCCATAACTTGCCTGGGAGTCACCAGCCGGAGTACAGCAAAGGACAAGCGTGCTCAGCGCCGTGGGTGAATCCTGGAGCCAGGCCAAACACCAAACAGAACACACTGCAGGAGGCCATCTGCCCAAAGGACAGGAACCAGCACCCTTGTCCACGCGACAGGGTACTTCGGAACAGCTACTGCCTCTGAGGGAGGAGGACTGAAAGTGGCTGCTGCGGAAGGGAGGGGGCCTCTGGGAAGCTGGAAACATTCTGAACCCAGATCTGGCTGCAGGTCACACAGGTACAAAGAGATGTCAAAATTCATGAGCCGCTCCTTTCTCCTATTGTATTTACATATTATGTACACATTAACTTGCAATGAAAAGGCAAACTTAAAGAGTCCTTCAAAAAGATCCTGTAAGTAGATCCTAGTATTTAACACAAAGGTAGACTGATTCAGTCAGAATTTTGTGTCCAGTGCCCTCACGTGCTGTCACTAAATGACCACATGAGTGTACAACTTGGGGTGCGAACACGGCAGCTTTTTATCCAGGAGGCAAGGCCCAGGCACTGAACATGAAATGTGCTTTTAGGGGTTTAATTTTCCACATGTTTTATGGCTGTGGTTCCAACTCTTGTGAGACTTAGAACACTCATTTAAAAACAGACTCCATGAGTCTGCAGTGAATCTGGGGAAACTGTCTTTAAAAAAGATCCTAGATTCAGTGCAAGCCACTTCCACAGGGAAAGTCAACTTATCACATACAGAATGACTGATCCACGAATTGTTCTGCATGAAAAACTGGACTTCACAACTTAAACAGTGCCCAAGAAAGCTCTGTGGCCTCACCTCAGTGAAACCTACAAGGAATGCCACTGTAAGTTGTACTTATTAGTGGCAAGAACAAGAAAGGCCTAAGCATACTCATAGCGTGCTGGATCTGGAAGAAAATGACCACTTTCTGTGAAGTTCATGCTAAGATTCTTCTAAGGGGACATCAGAATTGTTTGGAATTACTTTGTCTCATCTACATGATGTCGCAACTTGCTTGGGAAGGCTGCTTTGCTGATGCTATAAAGTACTCATTAAGATGATAAGAGATTTATAAGCAATTTCCCCTTCACAAGAGTCAGAATATCCTGGTAATAAATATCCACCTAGGCTTACATTTCTTTTTTCAGTAGCTGCCCACTTACTAATTATACAGTCTTACAGAAATATACTTCTTAAAACCATCACTTTTGCTAAAAGATTTGAAGCTCTGCTGCCTGGAGTTAAGAGAAACTACTGTCATCTTTAAATAATGTAAAGGCGGAATTAACCAGGATGCTTAGGAAAAGTAATCTCTTCAAACCTGCTGTTGTGATATGAATGCAGGGTGATGCCAACTTGCCACTCATAGCAACTGTTGCTAGGGAGGATGGGATGGGAAACATCAAGTTAAAGGGGTCAGCTGGAAATTAAGCCAAATTCAAAACACCATATGAAAGGATGAAGAGAATACACCCACATTTAGAGCTCATTTTTAAATCACATAATCAATCTAAAAGACAAAAAAAAGTGCCAATATATACATAAAATTATTTGTGTGCTATTTTTCAATTCTAACACTCAAAAGAGCATGGTTTCTCCGGTTATGGACTATTCACTCCGTGGGAGATATTCTCCCCTCTCATGGAATTTTCCATTCAAATATAAGATTCTAAAGTCATAAAGAAAATATTTAAAAATTTTTTTCTTAAGAAATAAAAGAATGCTTCAACGAATGTGCAACTCCAACTTGCCATGAGTGTATTTCATACCATGGCTGGTGACCAGGTTCCATGGCTAGGGTGGGACCTATGACAATGTCACCGAAATCCACCCACTCTACCCACCCAGCACTCAGCAAGGGTGGTGAACAGGGAGGACCTCATCTCAGGACCAAGATGGGCTCTGAACCATCTCAACCACTTGGGGTCACCCCCTTATCACAGTGATTGGCTCAGATAAGCTAAACTGCATCCAGTATTTCCCTGACTGTGAGCACAGTTCAGAAATACACAAGTTAATGCAAAGCTCAGAGTTTTTCTTGGAAACTTAGAAATTCACACTTGAATCTGACAAGTGTGGTGGGTCACTTTGCAATTCTCAGAGCAGTTGATATACCAAAGCTAAAAGAGAAAATCAAAAGTCACGAAAATGGCAGAACCTACAAAAATCCCAGGGAAACAAAATCCTAATCAAGACATGCCTATATCCCATCCTACCATTGCTTTTCTGTGAGCTAGTTAAACCCCTCACTATTTAAGTCTGTTTGGAACTGGGTTTTGTAATTTAAGTAAACAAATCAACACAAAATGCTATAAGCACCTCCATTCTGTATCTGTATAAAACCACACACATTAATAAGTTTCCATATGCATGATTTTTTTCAGCCTAATTGGAAAGACAAGCATTACTAGCAGCCCAGTGTCACAGCAAAGAGTGGATTCAGGTAAAACCAAAGTAGTAAGAAAAATGGACTGTCACTACTGCACTGTTCAGAGTGTCAACACTGTGCCAGGTCTGATTCTGAATAGTGTGTAAGCCCATGTATCACTTTATGCAATCGGTACTATCACTGTCTGTATCCTTTAGTGACTCTGAGACAGAAAGATCAAGGTGGCAACTTCAGCAAAAAAGCCAGTGTCCGATCCAAAATATCACCTGGGTGAAAGGTGTTAGTCTAGGAAAGTTGAGAAGCTTCACACGCCTGGGATTTGTCACTTCATGCCCAGCCATCCTTGCCCAAACTCACAGGTCTTGAAAATCACCCAAGGTGAGCTAAATGTGCACCTGGGTGACATGAACAATAAACTTATCTGTACTGTGAAATGACTGCTTTTTAAGCTTCTTTGCCAACTGAACCAAACTCCTACAATTTATTTAGCACCCAGTGAGTACAGGTGTACATAAAGCACACTTACATGTAACCAGGTAATCTTTTCCTCCCTGACTGTGGCAATAAATACGCAGCAAAAACTCAACAGCATACATGCCTCACTGCAAAAGATCAAAAGAAAAATCCCTTATGCATTCAAAATAATTTATCGCATAGTACCAACATTTAATAGGCTGCATTTGACTTATTTCTGAGCCTTCTGCTCCAGAAACGTTATTCAAAAGCAAGAAGCAGTATACACTTAGAATGCTATATATATGAGTTCCCACAAGGTACCAACTGCGATGGACAATGTGGTAGGCCTGGCATTATTACCAGCATCAGAGCTGGAGTTGCAAGTAGCTCAGGGTGGCCTCTGACCCTGCCAAATGCTACATCGCTGACAGCCATTTCCACTATTAATTATCAAGTCTCAGTTGCAGAGAACAATGATCTTTATTTATTACTTTGCCTTTCATCTTAAAAAAAAAAGTTGCAAAAGCAGAACTGTAGAAAAGGGAGAACATAGAGTTTGATGGAAATTAACAGTCAGAATAGAACTTTAATGAGGTTGACAAATTAACAACTGCACAATATAGGATGCAGAGCTACATCCTTTTTTCTCTTCCTTTAAGATCAAGGAAGAGCCAGTGAGACAGTATGTGTGAATGCACCCGAAAAAGATAAAGAACTGTGCACATGGGGGTACTGACATGACTTTGGTAAAGACAGACACAAGGTCTTCCCAAACTAGACTGCAGACTAAAGAAGACAAATGACTTCTAAATGCTCTCTCAAGTCATCTCCCCAAGTCCTGCATCCTTTCAATATCTTCTGCAGATGACAGGTGCACACATGCACACACATAACTGCAAACTGAGGGGCTAGCTGGGAAGGGCAAAAGGCAAAAAGAATCAAGAAGGGGGAAAGATGCTCATGGAAGATGTTTCACAAAAATAAAACTGATCTCCCCATACTCATACTTCAGGCAATCCCCTCAGACCTAACTTCAATTTTAGCCTGGTGAATAGCTTTGGACACTGATACATTAGTGAATGAGATGTAAGCAAAAGCTTAAACTGCTTGGATGTGGGCACTTGCCCTGTCTTGCTATTCTTAGGACCCTGAAACCACCATATACAGACAGACCTAACTCAATGGCAGATGAGAAACACAATCCCAGTCATCCTGCCTATGTGGAGCCAACCACCAGCAGTGTGAGGCCACCTTGAACCAACACTCCACACAGCTTTACAGCAACACACAGCCTTGATCACTACCCAGTCATGCGGTGTTCTGGTGGAACCCGGTGCTCATAAACACAATTCTACCCAGACCTACCCAGGATGAATTCTGATAATAGAAAGAGATTGACATCAAGTGCATTTAAAGAGGAGATATCATAAAAAAATACTGTCTTTCTCATGTTTTTTCATAGGTTTTGCAGAAACTAGAAGGCTCAGTACCTTGGGGAGCAGGAATGCAGAGGACTGTAAGAAACTCTTCCCACAAACCTAACCCATCACATGCTTGCCAGGCTATAGCCCCAGTTATTAATGCTGCTTCCAAATCCGTTATGCTCCCCAGCATACATCTCCACAAAATGCAAAACTGCAGACAGCCAGGGAGAAAAAGCTTTCATAGGCTGCCATCAACCTCCAGAGACAAAGAGTTAACTGATTGATTCTACCATAAAACAGAAATGGTTGGCTGATACACGCCTCTCTGTGAAATTTAAACCCTGAAAATCTTACGCCAGAAAAGGATTCCAATTTCATTTTGTTCTATTTCTCATGCATTGAAACATTCTGACAGAGCAAGAGCGACTCTTGCTTCCTCACCCTCCTCTTCTACCCACCCCAGGAAAAGGACAGCAAGGCACCAGCAAAGTTTCAACCCTAACACTCGTCCCTAAGAGCCCATCTTCCTATGGTACAAACATGCTCTGCTGTCCACATTCAGTCCAGCAAACACTAACTGTCCTATGTGTGAGACACTAACTTAAAAGTCTGAAAACCACCTTCCATTCAACTCATCCTCACCCGAGCAGCCCCCCGACCAAGGAAACCGGCTCAGGGTATGGTATCTGCGTGTGAGCAGCGGCTCCCCCAGATGAGGTCAGAAGCAGTATGCAGGGCAGTTAAAACACACTCTAGGCACAAGCTGGGAATCAAAGGCTACATATTCAACTAGAAGGAGCCCATTGCCTGGAACAGGAAGTTCCCTGGCCGAGCCACAGGCAGCACCAGGCAGTGGTGTTCCTGGCAGACTCCTCTTCTGAGGAGCCATCTGTCAGACAGCCACCAGCATCAGCAACAGTCCCGGACATGTGTGATTTATTTTGAAGCATAGAGCTCAAGGAGTTCTCTGGAAGTCAGATAATATACCTTGGGCATTTTTCTTTAACTATCTGTCTATAAAATGCTGGAACAGAGAAACCAAAATGTGTACAAAGCAGAAAAACCAAAAATGGGAATAAGTGGTGTGGAGAAAAAGAATTCAAGAATGGAGAAAGAGAATTCAAGAATGGAGAAAGGATTTTGGAATCCTTCCTCTTCAAGAGTCACTTGAAAATATTTGCAGCAATAAAGCAGCACGTGGCACTGGTGAAAAGGAGGGGTGCTAAGCACCCATTTCTCACTACTTCAAATACCCTGCAATCCACACATGTGCATCTGCACATAAGTAAGATACAGGGTCAGGGCATCCCAGATGCCAAGGCTGGTAGGAGCTGGATTTATCACATCAACTCCTAGAGGACAAATCTAGCCAGATGAACTAAACCAGGATGGCAAGCTAGGAGGGGACCAGACAACCTGGTCCACCCAGAGGTTAAAGTGCCAAGTCTGTGGGGCCAGTTGCAAGGCTAAGAGGCTAGATATGGAGTGCACTGGCTATCACAAGATCAAATCACAAAAGAGAAAGGACTTTAGTATTTAAACCCAAGAATGTCAACACAGGAGACCAGTTACTCAGCTAAATAAAAAAGTTGGAAGCTTTCGGGACAGCGAGGCCACCTACAAACAGGTAACCCCAGAAGCCAGCATCACTGCTAGACAAGAGGCAAGGACAGGAAAAGATGTTTTCGGATCCCAGGCTAGGTCTCCAGGCAGAACTGCAGCCCTGGAAGCCTGTGCTAGCTAGAACCGCTGCAGCCGAGGAGGAGCAATACCTGCCACAGAGAGGCCATGTGAGGCCAGAGGGGAGGCATCCACGGCTCTTGGGAGAACATCCCAAGGCTCAGCCACCAAGCACAGGTACAGCGCCGCTCAGAGAGGCCCAGAATGCTGCCCTGTGGTCAGCAGATCCAAGTTAGCACTCAAAGCTGCGTGCTCACAGACAGACAACGAGGACACTTGTGACCTGCTTCCCTCACAGGTGCTCCAACATCTGACACTGCTGGGCCACAATCCATATTCACAACAGCCTGACATGGAACTGATCAAAGTGCAGGACAGTCTGCCCTGAAGAGGAATCCAAACATGTTTCTTCCAAGAATATACCATGCAGTCTGTGAGAGACTGTCAAAGAGGCAGGAAAGAGCAAGCCACAAACCATGGACAGGGGAGGCCAGGGACGCAGAACAAAGGAAAGGCCACACAAGGACACAGAGGAGGCATGGCCAAGGGCAGAGGACTCAAGAGAAACCAATCCTGCCAATGTCTTGGTCTGGGCTGCTGGCCTCCGCAGCTGCAGACAGACAGGTTTTGGACGCATAGGCCACACAGTTTGCGGTATTTTGTTAGGGTAGGCTAAGAAGATTACTACGAAGCTTTTCATTTTTCTTGCTGCTAATTTAACCCTGTAAGTTTTTGCAGCATGCATGCTCAAGAAGAACCCAGGTCAAAGACACAGGCTCACAGGACAATACGGACATTCAGTCCTTGGCCTGCTCCTACACCTGCTTCCTGTGTGTGATGCTTCAGAGAGAGGCAGAGTCCAATATCTCCAACCTCAGAGACTCCCAGTAGTGTGCCAGATGCGAATGCAGGCTGTGATGGCACAGGAGAAAATACAATCCATCCTGAGGAGCTCAGAGACAAGCGGTAACTGGGGGCTTCAAGGTGGCTTCTGACAGGGACAAAAAGGGGAAAGTGTCTCTAATGAAGAAGCAATCCCAGTGAGGGCTGAAGAACACCTAGATACCCAATTTCTTCCTGTACTAGGAGCCAGAAGGCCATCAGCAAGTTGGGGTGGTGTTGGGTGTTGGGCAGAGAATTGTCACAGATCAGACGCAGCTAACTGGGGGCCCGTGCCTCAGGGACCAGCAAGAGACTCTGGATTTTAAAAAATGAAGATTTAATAAAAATGAAGGAAGTAGATTAAGGGGCAAGAGAGGTGGATACACAAGACAATAATAAAACTCTCCGTCTGCCCGCTGTCCTACAGACAGACACAGTTGACTAGTCAAACTCACACTTTAACTGTGAAATGATTTTTTCCCCCGTATTAGGTAGAATGGCTCCCAACATATTGCTTCCAAAGCAGCCCTGAACACTTACTGTTCCTGGGACTGTCACGTGGAATATTAGGATGCAGCTGCTGCTCACCCTGAAGTCCAAGCTGGGACAGTGATGGATGAATCATGACCCAATGTGTCAGACAGGGAGCCAATGCCTGTGATCAAGTTCTGAGTTCCTCAAGTCAGAAGTACCAATGCATTGCACTGAAAGCAGCTCTGCTAAAAACACACAGTGCCTGTGGGCAAAGAACACTTGCTGCAAGAGGCCTGTCTCTGTCCCTCCACCCTCACATAAGAGGACCACAGGCTTCACGCAGCCACAGGAACAGAAGCTACAGACAAATTGTAAGGAGGAAGGAATAAAGTCACTCTGCTTCTGAGCATCTAAGAGCTCAGGATGTGGTGATGTCCACACGAATTTAAGAGACTTTCCTGGTAATCCTGACTTCAAGGGACCTCCACCCTGCACACTGATTCTAGGCCCCTCCTCATGCATGAGTGTGGGTCGCCTATATTTCTAAACTCTCTCCTCAAAATGTGTGTTGACAAACTAACCCTCAACTCTCATAACGAAACAGGAAATGTCAGGGCACAGCACAGGTAGCTGATGCTGGGTCGAGGTAGGTAATACTGGTACAATTTATGAACTCCCTGAACACACAGAACAATTTCTGAAGAACGTTTTCCAAGGAAACACCTGAGTAGCCTTCTCCTTTATCCCAGCCCACAGGTACTGTCTTCAATCAGAGATGAAGACAGAAGAAACTGACTACAGATGTAAAGCACAGATGCCGGCAGAAAAGCCTAAAACAGGTTTGTGAGGGTGAGAAAAGAGAGAAATAGGATGCAGTGTTTGCCTTTCTCACAGCCTTTAATGCTATCGTATTTTTCTTCTCATCTAAAAAGCTGTAAGACATAAAGATGAGATTTATAAAAACAGAACTAGAGGAGGACTTAGCTCCCAGCTCTAGAACCACCTAACAAGAAAAAAGGAGAAGAAAAGGCTCAGGGGTTTGAACGCTGCGACTGTTAGAGAGGAAACTCTGGTGAGACACCATACAGCGCAGTGTAAAACTACAGCGACAGGCCTTCGTGCGTGGTTCCTAACAGAGAGCTTGCTGAGCAGGGGCAAGACCCTGGGGACCAGGCCGGTACCAACAGAAAACAACAACAACACAAACTACTAGGGTGCCAAGGGGAGCAATGCAGGGTCAGCATCGGACATCTTTCCACTGACCACTGCAATACCTTCGGTGCTACCAGACACTGTGCTCCCACGACCAGCCGAAGTGCTACTGGTGAAGGCTTCTCCCTCAGTGGACCAGACCTCAGCCTCACCCTCTAGCAGATTTCCTGCAGAAAATTACATTGTGCCATGGAAGGGCAAACAACTTGGGCTTCAGGCACTATGACACAACCTCTTAGAGTGCCTGTAACTGAACATAACAAATATGCACCTTTTTAATAGTGCCTACTTCATTCCTGAATGCTCTGAAATACAAGTGAAGTCTTTACATTGTTTTATGCACTAAAATCACTAGATAAAAGTGGTGTAGCTCAGTGGCAGAGCACTTGCCCTTAGTATACACAAAGCCCTCGGGTTCAATCCCTAGCATTCCACCACCACTGCAACCTCTCAACAAAATAACACTGCAGAACTAATAACTCAAATCACTAAGACATGCTCCTCGGCCAGAAGAGGTTAGAAAACCTGGATCTGAAAGCCTTCACCTAGTGCTTTTGGTAGTGGGGGGTTAAATCCCAAGGACCATCATAACCCACTGACATCTATAACCTGAGCACTAATTCTGACTGTTTCTGCAGGAAACAGCCTTTCTGACGCCAGAGCAGGCCCAGCCACAACGAGGGCACAGGGTGGAATTTATGTAGTCCAACAACACTGACCCTGCTCTTTCAGGTGTTAGGGAAAATCTCCACAGCTAATTCAGGCCATCATGTCTGTCTCCATGAAGCACCTGGTAACTGAAGTGTCACGTTCACATGAAGCAAATCCAAGTTAGGGCTCTGGAAACCTCATCTACTGAGACTTCCCAACCTCAGATGGAGATTTTCATCCTCTAAGGTTGCTCTACCTCGATGATCATCAAAAGCAAATCTCTGAGTCGAAAGCCTCTAGCCTCTGAATGTCTTTCTCTTGTGTATAAAATCAGCCTGACACCATCAAAGCACAAAATTGCAACCTGAACTTCAAATCTGGAGTGGCTGCACCTCAACAGATAACAGAGGCTTTTCTAGTAGGAAAAAAAGAAAAAGGAAAGAAAGAGAAATAAATGCTTATTTTGAAGCACAGATCATGAGAAATGAAGGCCATTATCAGGACTCTTTCACAGTGAGTCTTGCCAGAAATATACACCATCACAGTCTAGCCCTTGAGACACAGAAAAATATTTTCCTAGAAAATTACTAGTTAAGAAATTTCTGAATCCAGCCATGCTAAACAAGCATATTTTATTACACTGTCATAGACATGTTTTTATTCATTTAATATATTGCTCTTATATTGATGCTAACAAACGCAGAAGACAAAGTAGATAGCCTTGAATAATAGAGCTCTAATACACGCTGAGCCAGAAATGGAAAAAGTGAAATCGCAACATAACCTGTGCATGTTAAGACACGTAGCTTTAATGTCTAATGGCCTGTCTTCCATTTCTTCAAAATCAAGACAGAAACTCCCTGTGTCCACAGTCATTAATCAGTTCCATTGATCTTACCTTAAGCGAAGCACATAAATGTCGTTTTGGATTAAAGTAAGTAAATAAAACCTTTACCCACATAAGCCAACCTGTACAGTGACTCTAAGTCCTTACTTTCAAAATGTTTTGGGTTTCATTCCACTTGTTTGTCCATTCCTTAGTCAATTCTTGAACCTAAAAAGAGAAATATTCATATGCTATCATTTCATTGAAAACAGTAGTATGATTTTCTTCAGAAAGTTTCCAAATGCTTAAACCTCATGGAAAGAGGGTATATGAATTAACTTGCAATTTCTGCTCCAGAAAGAACCACCACCAAACATAAATCACATAAACTAATCTCACCCAGCAGCCTATATTACGACAAAGGAAAGGGCTGACAGAAATTTGTCGAGTTGCCCAGAATTTTACAAACGTCTTTTTCATGCTGTCCTTAACTAAAAACTGCTTCCTTGGATTATTAACTAAAATTATAAATTCAAGGACAGCAGGGTCCCATTAAACAGGTTAACTTTTCCTGACTAGACTTTAGGCCCTAAGAAATACTGACTCACTTCCCTTTCTAATTAGATGTGGTGAATCACCTTCAATGTTGCAGTTTTCTTTTAGGAGATAATTTGCTTCTGTAACTAATTAATAGGGTTTATAAATCTCATTCTATCTGTTGTTTTAAAAGTGGTTCCTTAATGGACTCTCTTAGTAAAAGCAAAAATCTTTTGATAAAAATCAGCTTTTTCCAGCTGCCTATAACTCAGGGGAAAAACAACCCCAGTTGTTAAACACGGCACAGTTGGAAATTGCTTCTCAAAGTTAATGGAAATTTTCTGCTAGTTTCAGAAAACTTTTTAGATGATCTTAGTGATTAATTTGTTGAGAAGCAAAAAGTAATGGCTGAATTGAGAGGTAGGAAAAAAAAAAACAAATGAAAAATGCATTCCATAGGCAAGAAATATACAGGGCTGAAGAGCAGCTTCAGCCAGGGAGGCCGCACCTTCCAGGCCTTCGCTTCTCTGCACTTGTGTCCGCTCGTCCTCCTGCTCCCCATGGGCACCTGTGTGACAGGCCAAGCAGAGCCACAGGCCTCACAGGCTGGCCCCTCACTGCTAAGAGGAAGGTGCTTCCCAGGACAGTGAGCTCCTGACAACAAATGGAAGCTGAAGGGACAGTTTATCCAAGCGAGAAACCGCAGGCCACATCCCACCCACCCACTCATTATGCATCTGCCATCCATTTCACTCAACTTAGCTCCAGAGGGATTGTGGGGGTTCTAAGTTTTTCTAAAAACAATGATTTTTCTTTTATTAGTTACAAGTATCAAACTCAATTCTCAGTGTTAGACAAAAAGAAACAAGAGAGAAACTGACTCTGTGACTTCGCTTTGCTTATCTCAAGAGCTCAGCAAGACCACACTGATTTATCTGAAGTCATTCACACTGCCGGCCTTCAATGAAACTCATCCCAGGTTCTGAGGAGCAGTGAAAGTCGCCTGATTATCACGACTTAAGATTTTGAGAAAACTTTCAGAGAGAGGATATACTTGTGTTTCTTCTCCCCACAGAAGGGAAAAAGATTGATACACTAAATTTACCAATTTATACCAACTAGCAAACAGATTCTCACTGGCAGTTTATCTTCTAGCAACATAAATCATTCAATAAATGATTCCATATTTCATCAAAAAATGCATCTCACTGAAGGTGGAGATGAAGATCAGTAGCATTGCACCTGCCTCACAAGCTCAAGGTCCCAAGTTTGCTCTCCGGTACCAAAATAAATAAACAAACAAACAAACCAAAAACATTCTCACTGCGGTGATGTACACCAATCAATCCTTTCCAAATTCAAACAAGCAACTCTAGCTTTAACAGCAATAGGTATGTCTAGGAATTACTTTATCACTGTATTTAAATCAAGAATGCTTCAGAAAAACATTAATAAAAAATACACACATGTGATACCACCTCTAGCAATGTGATCAGATATGAGATTTATAGTTAAACAGATGGCAAACAATTTTAAAAGGTTAGCAAGAAACTAGACAAAAATTGAGATAATTATATAAACAAGAAAATGAGATAAAATCATCATTTCTGTCACAGCATGTATAATGCATTCAAATTAAACTGTTTATTACTTTCTATTAATTTGTTAGGTATTCCTAAAAACTACAATTGAGAAATAATGTAAGACTATATCCACATATTACGTGGCACTCAAAATTAAATCTAAAGCACTAAATTATACAATTTCAGGGAAAAAAGTTTAAAAAATTAATGTTTTCACTAATGCCATTATCAGCAAATTAACTAACATAATTATCCACAGAAGTGTCAACAAGTTTGGAACTATGACTCCATTTATATCTTCCATATTGTATGTTCTTCAGTTTTTACCAACAGATTATGTTTTCCCTCATTGTTTTAATCATTCAGCATCAAGGAAAAAAAATAATCACTCCAAAAATTGTTCTGAATATTTGTTGCTATGCTCACCAAAACTGTTTTGTAGTTTGGGTTTTTTTAAAAGGATGGCTACTAACATTTAGCCACAAAATAGATTCTGAAATAGCCACTGTGTTGGCTTCATCCCTTCACTGAGGGCTGCTTTATCCCTGCTGAACAGCTTCACCACTCATCTATCTGGATGATCTGGAGTCCCAAGTGGAGTTCCCGCTGGGAACAAGAGATGAAAAAGAACTACTCACGGCTGAGCTATAGGGACCATGCTGCCTCATGAAGGTTGAGCATATTCTCTTGCCTGGCCCAACATCTGCCCACTCTGATGGCCTGAGTGGCCTCACCGCCTGGTCAGAGGGCCTCCATGTGAACTCAACTGCACTTGGTCATCCCATGCCACTCAAATCCCATTTATGAAGCCACAGACAATGTATGCAATACATACAATGCCATCTATTGTGCATCTTTAAATAACCATGAGATTGAAAACAGAAATTTAAAGAAGAAAGTGTGCCTCAAAAAAGAACTAGAAGGCATGCAACTAAAAAATTACAGTGTATAGTGGGGTCTGATGATGCATCCTGGGAGGCTGAGGCCGGGCAACCTAGTGACTTTCAGACTCTGTCTCAAAAACAAAAACAAAAAAACTTACTCTGAAGATAACAGTAACAGGGTATAAACTATTGTTATTTTCTCATTTTATTTTTATGAAATTCAGTTTTATTTTTTCATAACATAGAAACTTTTGAAGCTACAATGTTAGACAAGCAGAAGACGTAATACAAGAGAGAATTTCTGATGATAAACTAATCTTAACAAAAAATACTAAGGCTCATCAAGGCGGGAAGTGGACCAGGATACAGTTAATACAAAGGCTTTGGGCTCAATCCCCAGTACCATTGAAACACTAAAGAAAATTGTGAAAGTTATGATTTTAAAAATGAGAGAGTCAGGGGAAAAGAACTAAAAAGAATGAAGACAGTTACATACATGTGCCAACTTCCCACAATGAATGTAATCATTACATGATGCACATATGAACTAATAAAAATTTTAAAAAATAAGTCAAACTATCACTTACTCTTGCTTCATTCTGCTGAAGTTTTTCCTCCATACTTAAAGCTGTTGGGGAGTCTAGGAGGGCAACCTAGAATTTAAACCACAAAAGACAGCAGCAGTTAATAAACATCATAAAATAATAATCAGAAATTGTGTAGTGTAATAATTTTCTCATGAATTAAGTAAATTACCAAACATTTCCACAAAAACTATGTGGTGAAAAGGAATACCACATCTTCCAAAAAAAGGGTCAGTTGTCACCAAGTCTCTAGTCCATGGATGTATACCCCACAATATCCAAAACTGGGGTATTCTAATAAGCCTATATTTACAATACAAATCAGAAAACAAAAGTCATAATATAGTGTCCTTACCAACACAAAATCAAACACAATCTAAATCCCCAGGTATTAAGGATTCATCTTTTTGAACATGCTGAAAATATAAAATCCATAAGGCAAGATGCCTATGTCCTGCTCAACCACAGCTTCAGAAACGCATTCATGGTGAAGCACAAGAAGGAAGCTATTTTCCCTGCTGGACGGCATTTGGGTCCAGCCTGGCTCTCCTACCCTCTAGTTGTGTCCTTATCTGGGATGCAGGTGCTCCTCTTCTGGCCACCTTTCTCCATGAGACATCACAGGAAGAAAACCAGAGGGGAGATTCCTCCCTGCCTACCAGCAACCTCTCTTTCCCTAGTTTATTTGTAAACTCAGTTATTTGGTCAGATGCAAACATATTTTTGGTCTGTTTTTAAACATAAGTTTGAATATTGCATTTTCAATCGACAGTAGAGAAAATTCAATTAAACATAATACAGTATCACATGGTATAGATGGTCTACAATTTGTTTGTACTCTATTAACATAAATATATTTTTTCTAATTATTTGATTTACCAGCAATGTTACAGTGATTATCCTTGTACCAACAGTCTGCAGTATACACAACTATATCAACAGAATAAATTTCTAGCAGGGGGATTTGAGTTCTCTGTATGTATAATTCTTTAATGGCCAAGTTGTTCTGCCCAGAAGCTCTAGTTCAGTTTTCATTACTGTGTAACTTTTCCTTCTCTATCAAACAAAACACCCACAAAATGGTCATCCTAAGTTCTGTTAAATGCCACATCTATGTGCAAAACAGAG
Organism: Petromus typicus; assembly: GCA_004026965.1. Classification (NCBI taxonomy): domain Eukaryota; kingdom Metazoa; phylum Chordata; class Mammalia; order Rodentia; family Petromuridae; genus Petromus; species Petromus typicus. Next base: position 43,799 of record PVIR01000820.1, on the reverse strand, counting down.
AGCAGAGGTGGCTGATGGGAAGCACTGGTGGTGAGGGCTACACTCTTACTTCACTTGACTGTTGGGTTATGTATTGGTCAGCTTTCCTGTTGCTGGGATGAACACCGAGAGCCACAACTTAAAGCAGGAGAGGTTTATTTTGATCATGTTTTATGGAGTACTACCCTGCTATAAAGAAGGGTGAGCTTCAGACATTGATAACTAAATCGATGGATCTTGAGACCTACTCTTAAGTGAAATAAGTTGGACACACATATTTAAATACAGCATTATTTCTCTCATGTGAGAAAATGAAAGTTGAAATAAGGACTAAAATGTATGAAGATATTGGGAAATGAGAAGAAAATGTTCAAATAGAAAAGAGAACAAAGAGAGAGGAAAGAAGAGACAATAAAAAAGTAAATATAGAAGAAAAATGGAAACAAAGCTTTTATACACAAGAAAGGGAGAGGAGAATAGGACAAAGTAAAATAAAATTAATTTGATCATCTTTTAAGGTAAATCAGTCCATGGTCAACTGGCTCCACAGAAGCATAATCATGCCAGAAAGGCCTGGTGGAGCAAAGCTGCTGAGCTCATGGAGAGTGGGAATCAGAGCAGGGGCCAATATCAGAAAGGAAGGTGCAAGGGACCAGGTACAGATCTCAAGGCCACACCCCGGTGAGCCAGCCAGATGTACCCATAAGTGTGTTCTACCAATACGCTGGGTGGATTCCAAACCCAATGAAGTTGATATTCCACCATAACTGCCACGTCTCACCCCTTGTCAACTTCATTCTCAAACATATCATAAACCATATTTAATAACCAAATGATGTTAACGACAAAAGTCAGTAAGTTAATCATTTCAACTAATATAATACAATGACCCCCGGGAACAACTAGAAATGTATTAATCCATTACCCAAGATAAGCACATTTCGAAGTCTAAGATTCTATTGAAACTCAAGGCCAGCTCTTACCTGTGAGCCTTTGTAAAAATAATAATTTTTTTAAAAAGGTACAATGGCACAGGGTAAAGATTCCTATCTCAAAATGGAGGAAAAAGACAACAGGAAACAAATGAGTCAATGTAAGATTAAAATCCAGCAAAGCAAACATTAAGTCCTATTAGTCCACATCTAACATTTACATCCACGGTATAAAGGAGTAAGATGTGAGTTCCAGAAGCTTCGGGCAGCCCCAGCCCTCTGATCTTGCCAACACAGCCTATCTTTTCAACAGGCTCCAGCCTGTTGGGCTGGAAGCTTTCCTTAGCACAACTTTCATTTCTCTGGTCTCTCCAACTTGCTGGGGTCTCCACTGCACCTTTGGCTTCATTCCCCCAGCTTCACACACTGCCTTCTCAGGAACCCCTTGCCTGGACTTGCAGCCCCTTCCTTTGAAACAAAGGTAAAAGCCTATGTAGCCTCACAACTCTTGCACATTATTCACCAGTGAAATCAGCATCATGTGGGCAATGCCAAGTAGGCTGCCAGCTTAATCAGTAGCAGCAAGCTCCCTGTAGACTACAAATAAACCAGCTTCTGCATACTGGAGTGATTGAGCACAGTGAAATGAATCTCAGGAGGCCAATTCCCTAAGCCGCCCTTCACAATCACATGTCCCAAGGTCTCTCCTTTCAAATAAGCATCACATTTTTATAACTTTGACATTAAATGGATGGAGTCTGAATGATTTCTGAGATGTTCTCAAAGCACCTTTCTTCTTGCCCCTGTGCAAAGTACTTGGCTTCTTTTGAACGCTGCTAATCTCTTCAGCAATCATCCCTCCTTTGGCCCCAACTTCACACGTGGTTCCTCTGGGGCCAAAGTTTAACTTTTTCCATTTTTTTTTTTTTTTTTGCACTGCCTTTCTGGCTCCCAATTCTCACTATAAATCTGGTTATCACTATAATTATGGCTACCAGAAGCAGCCATGCCACAGCCCAAAGGTTGGGCTGCACTATAATTTCATCAACTGAATCTTAGCCAACTTCCCTTAATTTCCCCATCTCCCAGAAAGTCTCAAAACATGGGCAAAATACAGACAAATTTTCTGCCAGACTAACACAAATAACCCGTAGTCCAACTGCAAAAGAAGTCCTTGTTCCCAACTAAAACCTCCCAAACCTGTCCTTTACTATCTCCATTCCCATCAGTATTTAGGTCTTCTGAACTTGGACAAGAATCACTTTTCTGACTGTATTTACAGTACTCTGAAGTTTCTCTAGTCCATATCTCCAAACTTTTCCAAACTCTCCCTAAAAATAGTTTTAAAAAAGACTTTTAAACCACATCATCAGGTACAGTACAGTCAAACAATAACCCCACTTTTCTAGTATTAAATCCATTTTCTAGACCAATACACTTACAACTTAATAATGGAAGACAAGTTTAGTTTGACTCATACTGAAGCTGGCTCCAAAGCAAAAATATCATAGCAGGACACAGTGGAGCAAAACTGCTTAGTTCATGGCAGACAAGAAGAACAGCAGGGAAATGGTATCAGGGAGGAAGGAGTAAGGGACCAGAAAGAGATCCTAAGGCCATGCATCCAGGACCTACCCAGACACATCCAAAGTGTACTGTAAAGTCAATCAAGTTGACATTCCATCCTGTCATGGTTATGATGTCTTTATCTTTTTGTAAATGTTCTTTTTATAATAAAGTAGTCTTTCATTTCATGAGCTGAAACCTTTTCTCCACGTTGTACTGTACTGAGTAATTTCCATGCTCTTATGTACATACATCATGTCTTCACTTATTTCTGTCTCCTTGTGCGCACAGAATGCAAAAGAAGAGTTTATGTTTCCTGTGCAAAGTGTGACAGTGCCATATCCTACTATTTTCAATCATTTTGTGATTTCCCTTTATGAAAGTTGATGTTATTTCTTATTTTGAGAACTGCACTGTGTCATGATAATGTGATCAGTTTTTAAGCTCATGTGCTATTGTTTACTACTTTCTTTACCCTTGAATTGCTGAAGGCCTGCACCCATTTTTATGGACACCACATAGGTGAGCTCTACTTTGGGATACTATCTTAGATGTGTTCATCTTAAAAGTTTCTACATAGAGATACTTCTATTACTTAAAATTCGTTGGTCTCTGTTTTCAAAAATGAGGAATTTATTTCTACTTTCATTTTCTCTTGGTAACTTCTTTGCTGCTTAACTTCTGCTCTTTATATAATTTCAGTATTGTTTAGTTTAATCTGTCTTCTGATACATGCAAGATGAAGTGAAGACATTCTCTCTGCCAAAATAAAGGCAGAAATAGCTAAAAATTGTTAGGTAAGAGAAGATATCCAAATGTTCAGCTTTATTAACCCTCTGAAAAGTACCAAGTAAAATCTCATGGATACTAGTAGATACTTAACAGCATGATTACAATGAAAAATGGACAAAACCAAACACTGGTCAAAGATCTTCTGCACCTAAAACTGGAATTATCATACATTTATAGTGGAATAGAAACTGGTATAAGCACTTCTAAAAATTGTTTGGCAGTATCTACTATAAGTAAATTTACATCCACCTCCTGACCACCAATTCTACCCTTAGGCACAAACCTCAAGGAATTACCCAGAATATTTATGGAAAATATGCAGAAGGAAGTCTCTGGCAGATGAAGAGCCACAAATAGGAAAATTGTCCCTCAAAAGTGGATTAGATAAATGAGTTGAGACAAGTGTATGTGACAATACAAAACAGCACTGAGGGTAAGTGACCTACAACCATATCCAGTAATGTGGATGAACGCATACACACAGTTTTCCTCTAGAAGCCAAGACTGGGTTACCCATGAAAGGAAGAGCAGGACATTCCTAGACAGGAGCATTAAGGGCAGCTTCTAAAATGCTGGTGATGTTAGGTTTCTTAAGGTGGGCATGGGTAGATGGGTGAATTGGGCTTGTGAAAATTCACAGAACACCACCATTTTCTGTATATTTGTGTAATACTTCAATAGAAATTTAATTCAAGCATATATAAACTATCATATTTATACAACTATACACCAGAAAGAGCAATATATGCCAGAATCTTCCACTGTGTCAAATTATGCCTTTTAAGTTCTAATGCATGGCCATTTGCTATGATAAATACATAAAAATATTAAAAGAGCTAAATTTCATTTAGCTGTGCTCATATAAACAAACCCAGGAATGGTACTCTGAGAAACATTCTCAATGAACCTGGGCATCATTTTGCATAGAATATTACAGGAATACAGAAATGTCCTCAGTAAGATTTATACAGAGATTTTTATGCCTGTTTATTTCATTAAGCATTGCAAATTTAATTAACTTAGGACAAGAATCTATTATTGTCTCACAATAATTTATAGCTTCAGTATAAGAGAAATTATTTTAAATTAAATGCTCATGTTTATTATAATGTAGATATTAAATTTATCAAGAATTTTACCTTCCATATGTTCTAAAATAGACTTTCCCATTTTCACCCCAAAACAACAGTAACATGAATAATTTACTTACTACAGTGTAGTGTCAAGTCACATAAGAAACAAGAAAAGAAATCACAAAATGTGAGTCAAAATGTTAGCAGATCAATTTCACCAAAACATTTTTAAGAGAATTTGTAAAAGTTTTAATAAATGAAAGTTTTTCTGGCTATGTGATAATAAGATTCCTCTCAGTTTAGTTTAAAAGGTTAGTCTCTATTTTCCCCTTCAAATTCTCAATCTCATAAAAAGATTAAGTGCAAGATGCTATACCTACAATTTTCCAAATATTCTCCTTCAGAAATAGGAGAAAAAAATTTTTATTCCATAATATTTTTTAGATATTATGAAATCATCTTTTAAAACTTACTTTTGATACTAATATTTTTGAAATATAAAAAAAGGATCACAGTAGCAAAATGTACAAATAAAATTAACTCTGGGATTCACATTGTATGTTAACAACATTCTATGTAGCTGGACTATCCATTCTAATAACAACGTTCACATGTAGGACGCCCTATATCAGCCTCTGCTGGTTAAAAGGTGTGGAAATGTTTCTAAGTACAATGAAGGATTCCTATTGATTGCTGTCTGCTATCTGGCCAGAAAGAACTGGCAAGTATATTTCAGGAGACTCAAGGAAGCTTTTCTCCTGTCAATATTTTCACTGACCAATCCACTTACAGACTGTCAGGAGCTCCAAGTGACATAGATTCCTACATGAAAAGTACTGCTCTAGAAATCACTTTGTACTTCAGGCAAGTCTTCCTTTCAATGATACACTGAAATCCATTCGTGGGTTACAAAAACATGACAAAATATATCTTTATTTCCCATTCCAGTCTAACTTCCCCTATTTAAAAAGGAACCCTGGATTCTCTTTCAAGGGCAGTCTCTCTTCTGGCCCTAGCAGATCTGCATGCACACTATATATCATAGGACATAACTATATGTACAGTCTAGGAAACTATATGTCTAGCTGTAAGGAAGTTAGCTGCAAAAAATCACAAATAAGTAACGAGGGAAAAGAAAAAATTGTGATGATAATAAAAAAAAGGAAACAAAGCTTATGTACATAGGGAGCAGGAGGTTGTAGAGTAAATAGGGGAATGGGAAAAAGGAAAAAGATCACAAAATAACTAGCTTCTTTTCTAGTATCCCAAATGATCCTGAAAGGAGGCCATCAAACATGGCCCCAGGGGAAGTGCAACAGCCAGCCACAGGTATCACTTCACATGTGTCACTAAGTCACTAACCACCTCTGTGAGGAGTGGCATGGAGATCCATAAAGGTATTCAAACAAGCCTTTCACACCATTAAAACACATTTTAATGCCACAAAAGGCACAGTTAAAACTTTAAATATTACTCCAAACATCTCAATTTCTTTCCATTGATAGAGATCATGCTGCTAATCCTATGCATGCTAAATTTCTGTTCATAACTGGTTTAGTGCATAAAATCTTCCCCACAGAACACATACTGAATACAAAGACCAACAGAAGGCTGATGTGAACGAGAGATTGGCTAACTCATTCGTGACTTTACTTAGCACTTATTTACTCAAATCAATATCATGAGATAATTTTCTCATTAAGACCCAGAAATAGATGCTATTACTCAAAGAAAATTATTCATAAATCTCAGAAAAACCCAACCTGATTCCCTTGAGCAAGCAATGTTTTCAGCCGGGCTATTTCAGCTCGCAGCTCACGGATGAGTTTGACGTTGGCATCCTCGTTAATGGTAGGCTTGTTGATGATGTTTTTGGCTCTATTTGCATAGCGAAGAGTACTTAGGGTTTCTCCATAATTGACATCAGCAGGTGAAATGGCTGTGAAGAATGAATGCAAAAAATCATTTATCTAGCACTCCATGTTTCATTTAACATGATGTCGGTTTATAATTTAAAAGTTAGATTAACCCCATGTCATTGGATAAACTAAATATTCACTGCCACAGTAATGAATATTAAAAATTTTCTAGGATTTTCAAGAAAGGATATTCACTGTACCAAACTAAATGTCATTCTTCTCAAATTGAGAATCAACCATCTAACTAAGTTTAAAATAAGATACAAGACAACCCACCCTAGTTAAAGAATTTTCTCAGTTGCTAATATAAAAAAAAAAATGATTTCAAGACTATTTGCATTTCTCAACATCATGCAGGAATTAAAATACTTTTAAAGTTTCAGGCCAAACTTAACCATCTGTAAAAATCTAGAGCCTGACAATTTTTAAAAGAGTCAATAGACTCATTCTTTTTTTTGGAAAGGCTTTAATCCCTTCACACATTACTACAACCAAACTTTAAGGCTGGCATGTCACAACTGTAAATGGAGCTTGTAACCCAGGGAGGATCCCAAGCTTCCTACATATCCACAGGAAATGGGTGCAAGACAGAGAGGAGACAGGGAAGGGAAGAGCTCAGGCAGGAAGCAGGGAAAGAGAGTAGGGTGAATGGGCGAGAGTTCCTGAGTTCTCACCAATGATTACCTACACGCTCTACCATTTTTCTCTCTCCTGCTCCTTTTAGTCAGTTAACATTTGTAAGTATATTAGGCATCACTAGTTATTGTTTTTTTTACTCCAATTTAATTTTAAATCCCACATCTATGCTTTAAATAAAAAAACAAAGTTGAGTTTTCATTCATATTCCCATAACAACTTTGTCCTACAAGATAGTGGAGCTGGACATTTTTACCACACATTTTATGCAAAGAAAAGCCAAGCATCTCAGCATGTGATCATACTTCTGCAATGGAGTGAAGGCTTTGTAAGAGCTAATGACAGGAGCTGCCAACTGCAAGTACTGAGTGACTTTCAAGACAGAAAAGCCATTCTGTTTTGATGAAATAATAGGTGCTCTACCCTGAGACACTTTAAACTTAAATATTTACAGTAAATTCACAGGAAATATCAGCTGCTCAAGAAAATAACTGAAGACTCTTACTGGCAATCATGATAGTTTTAGAGTTTCCTCCAAGGCTATCTTTCAACAACCAAGTCAAAACAGAATCCCTGTAAGGCACAAAAACTTGCTTCTTCTTTGCAAGAGGGTTTGTTGCATCCTGAGATAAATCAGCTGTAGGGAAGGAAAAAACAAGGGAGAAGAAAAGATAAATTATTAAAGGCTTTATTTCTCCTCCAGTTTTGCTTCAAAAACCCCTAAAGATATTGTTGCCCACTAGCAAGCAAACATTAAACATAACTAGTGCATGCTAATACACTTCCACAAGGAAAAAGAGCTGCAGGAAGCCAGCACACACCTACCTAAGGCAGAAATGACATTTCCCAGAGTCACGAGGGACTTGTTAATGTTCCCCCCTTCCTTCAGCCGGACCCCCGTGGCACCAGTGGCATCTGCACGCTCACTTCCGGCAAGATCTACTAAATGGATCTTACTCACGGTTTCACATGGCATTTCTGAGTCAAACTTTGCCTGTGGTGAAATACAAAAGTAAAATTGAAGGGGTATAAAGAGCCTTCATGTCGTTTACAATGCAAGTTCTAATTATTTTCTGCTCCTTGCTGAGATCTCTCAGGATGGACCTTTTTTCATTTTGTTGTTATACTGCCCTTCATACTGATTATAAAAACTTCCAAATTAAATTCAATACAATAGAAGTCTGCCATGTGTGACTCTCAAGCCTTCGTTAGAAGCATCCCACGTCTGAAATCCCCAGACACTGTAAACAAGTGTCCGATGGAGCCTGAGTGTGGCAGGATATGGAACCAGTGCTGAGGGGCACTCAAGAAAGAAAATTGTAAGTAAACAACCAACTAGCTTCTCCTCATATAGACTCTCCAACATTCCAGCACGTAGGCTCTCCAAAACAAGAAAAATGTAGATAATTATATAAAGTCCATTTCACCATTATTTGATGTTAAAATATTGTCTCACATTTTTTAAGAAATATAAAATATTATACAAAACATTCCTTGATTTTGAATTCTATCCATATTTTACTTTTCCACAGACTTCTAATTTGATTTATATTTTGAACCACTACTAAAAAAAAAAAACAAGTTTTATTGAAAATGTAAACTTATTAGAACATAGAAACTAACATCTGGATGAAGTGTTAATAAGAAAGCAGGAGAAAAAGCAGTAAGTTTATCTAAGTCAAAGCAAAGTCTATGAAAAAGTAAAACTTTAGGGATGTATGGAGAGAAGTTCTGATCATTCTTAGAAAAATCTCCCATTTCCCTGCTCTGAGCCTCCATGGTAATAAATTGCAGTCTTGTCACTTCTGAAGTGTTCAGCTGTCAGAGTGTGTGAGGGCAGATGGATTCCTAACTCATGCTATGGCCCTGCAGGACTTGCCTGTGTACTCACGGGTTATTGCTCTGCACCCTCGATCACTTCCACGCAAGTTTAAGATACTCTCTACCATCTGACCGTTATGAACTCTTACATAAGTACTTCTGGATGCTCGTGGTTCTGTAATGTCATCTTAATCATAATCGCCACCGTGGGGTGAGCTCCACAGTGAGAATGTACTGCATGCCTCCTCACCTTGGCCTCCAGCTAGTCTGACTCACAATCCATTATCTCCCATGGGCCTTATGACAATGAAAACTTTTGCTTAATTAGGCACAGAGTAAGGCTCTTATATGTCTAGCATAGGATGGAAGCCTGCTAAATATTTCTTAAGAGGTACACATCAGGACATTTTAAATTACTGTGATTGCAACCACCACGAAACTCAGCACACAGCCCATGTTCCACTCTAATTAACAAGAAAACGACAGCCAGTCACCTTTGCTTGCTGCCAAGGCTGCTTCAACAATGATAAGCCCTCAGCTGGTGCTAATGGGGAAGTAAAGACAACAGGGATGAGGCAGCCAGTCCCCCGCCTGCCAGCTGCCCCTACCTGAGTGAATTTGATGGTGAAGATGGCGTGAGACCTGCTACTGACATCATTCATCCCAGTTGCTGCTGTGGTCCGGTTGATATTTCCTGCATCCATCAGTTCTTCCACATCACCATAATTCTGCACTAAATGTTTGGATAAATCTAGAGTAAGAGAAAAGTAAGAAGTGAAGAAATTCTCCATTACATAGTAAATGGAATAAGAAATTCCTCTTGATGCAATACTGCATGAATTATTCTCTACAAATCTGCTGAAAGTTAAAGACTTGTTTCTGTAGGGTTGTGGTTTATTCAGTAATACAGACTCCAGCTGGGACAAGTTGGTTGGTCTTACTGGGCCCCAGCTACTGCATCTGAAAATGTGTAGCTATTACCAAGACGCTCTATTTAGAACAGATGTTAGGCACTAACATCAACATGAGCATTAGCCAGTACAAAGAAAAGTAATGTAAAAACACTACTTTTATAAAACCTAAAAGCTCCCCCACTTCAACCCCAGTACTCGCAGATAGAGCCTGGGTTTTGCACTGAGCAACACTCTTAGGCCATTGTTGTTGTTGTTGTTATTTTTGAGACAGGGTGTCTTGCTAAGTTACTAAAGCCCAGGCTGGACTTGAACTTGGGATCCTCTTGCCTCCACCTCCCAAGGCACTGCAAACACAGGAAAGGACCACATCTGGCTAAAAGCATTTGTAAAGCCTTTTTAGAGGCAAGAGTACTGGAGTACACCACTAATTTCAACTTCTTAGGGAGGCTAAGCCAGGAAGATCACAAGTTCAAGGTTAGCATGTGGTAATCTTACCAGAATGTGTGAGGCTCTGGATTCAATCTCCAGTGCGGGTTGGGGTTTTGGGGGGGGGGGGGTTTGAGAGGTTTTCTGAAGCATTCATAGGCCTCTCAAGTCAAAAGTTCACTATGCATGGGCCTGTACTCTTCTCCTACAGCTCCCCCACTTCCCTTTGTGACAATCCTCATCATCAACTCTGTTGGATTAAGACATGCAAGGAAATTAGTAAAGCACACTTCAGTGTTTGTCTGTGAAGGTATTTACAGAGGCTATGGGGAGGTGGGACAGTTCCCCCTCCGTTGGAAAAGACCTACCCTGAATGTGGGCAGTGCCATCCAAAAAGCTACAAGTATGGTGGAATAAAAGAAAGGGGACCAGAAAGCCAGTAGCAAAAGCTCTTCTTTCTCTGCTTCCAGGATGCCCTGAAGTGAGCTTTCCTCCATCCTGCCTGTCCACCACAACTCTGCCTGACTGCCAGCCCAAGAGCCGCAGAGCCAGCCAACCATGGACTGAAAGCTCTGAAATCATGAGCCTCAGTAAGTCTTTCCTTTCTGTCTTTTAAGTTATTTTCTGGCACATCAACAAAAAGCTGACATCCACCTTCCGTCAGGTCTTCAAGTGTTACCAGTACCTTCATTCCTTCTAGAAATAACCCATACATTTTCAGACAACTCATTAGCATAAAACCACCTCTTCCCCCTTTCTTACAAGATTTCAATACATACACACACACACACACACCACAAACATTATTCTGTGTGCTTCATGTTTGTTTTCTCAAATGTAATGATATATTACAGAATACTGTGAGAAATGTAGCTCTGTGATAGAGTATTTGTTTTCTTGCACAAGTTGGGTTCTATCCTCAGCACTGGAATCAATCAATTAACCAACCAACAAATAGGAATAGTGTACAAGTCAAGGTGACTTCTCATTCATTTTTATGCTGTAAGCTAAACTGGATGGATAACCAGTCTCCTAGTGAGACTACAGAGGTGGTTTATATTTTGTTTCCAGTAAAAATATTGCTACAAATAATTGTCCACACAAGTCTTTTCAAATGTGTGGGAATGTTTCTACCAAAAAAAACTCTTGAGATGGAACTGCTAAAACAAAACACATTCGAAATGTTGATACACAGTGCAAAACTGTCCTCCAGTGGGTAATTTACAGCCAGCAGGAGCAATTTACAAGTGCTTAGCTCCCAACACTGTCTTATCACACTGACTTATCTAACACGCATAGGTGACAAATGTCATCTTGAGGTATTTTTGTTTTGCTTGTCTATTCTGTGTGCTTTTCTCCCTTTTAAAAATCATCAGCATTTCCATTTTCATCTACCATGTAGCTACATCTTTCACCCAGTTTTCTATTTAGTTGCCTCATATGTCCTTATTTATAGGAACTACATATATTAGAGAAATAAGTCCTTTGTCTGAAACATAAATTAAAAATATCTCCCCACTTTTTAATGACACTTTTAATTTTGTTTACAATATTTCTGACAAGTTTAAAATACTGTTTTCTCTTTTTACCATTTCAAATTTAACTTCTTTATCTTTTATGGATTCTGAGTCTTTTAAGTAAATTTTTTAAAGCCTTCCATCCTCCAAGATCCTGGAGAAATTTAATTTCTGGTGTCTTCTGATTATTTTATTATTTCCTTTTTTAACATTTAAATCTTGGATCCACTTACCATTTTCTTCTAGTATAAAATCTAACCTTCGATATCAATTTATGTTCTCCCAGAAAATGTAATAATCCATATTTACTCAACATTTGGATAAAAGCTAAATACCTGTAAATATACAGGTGAGCTTCTAGATGGTATACTCTGCTTGATTACTGTGTCACTTCACACACCAGCTTTACAGGTTCTAACACTGATAAGGCAATTTAAGGTCAAACGTGAGGGTACATGTCAGGAGAAAATCCATTAACAATAATGCCAACAAACAACTATGCAACTAGACATTTTGCTTTAGAGATAGAAAGGAAAATGCACAAATGGAAATTTAATAAAATACTAAAAGAGGTCTTACTGGTGCACTTGATTTCTTAAGATAAAAAAGACAACTAAAAAGATGCACACTGTTAATCCCAGGGCCAGTTCTCAGTCTTGTCTCTCATGAAACACACAAGTAAGACACGATGCACCAGAAAGCATGTTCTCTGTGCAGCTTCTGAGAACCAGCCAGCTCTCAGCCCTTTCTGCAGAACTGAAATCAGCTTCATGACAAGAACCTTAAACCAGCCTGTTTTGAAAAAGCTACTAGCAAAGGACAGTCCTCGACCATCACTACATGTAACTGGGCCACCACTAAACAATCACACAGTATCCGCTGAGAGGAAATTCTGTAGGTTTGCTTAAACCATGTGAGCAATTAGGATACTTCTTTGGCAATGTAGCATCAGCTATATTACCTTGCTAAAATGCAGTGCCCTAAAAGAGACAGGTACAAGATACTTACCGTTCCTCAAAACATCAGAAAATACATTGAGAGAGATTTGTTAAGGCCAGGGGGAATCTCTCGCAGGACTCACAAAATCAGTGAACGTAAGTGAGGTATGACTTCATTAACTGAACACTGTAAAGTGTCAGCACATGCCATTTTTACTACGATAAAATTCCAAAAGTAAAGAAATTTTTACAATCTCACATTATGCTACATTTTTTTTTATCTGAAAGCTTGGTATTTACACAAACCCCCAAAAGATAAGGCTGGGAAATATTCACTCTTACCCTCAACATAAGGTCCTTCCTTTGGATGTTCTCGGACTCTCAAATTGAAGGTTTTAGAGGACTTCCGCCTCAGCAGGTCTCTCACACGTTCATTATAAATTTCCAAGTAGCTAAAAATTTTAAATAGAACTGAGTTGAGAAGCAGAATTTTGAGACTTTAATAACAGTAACAGCAGCGACACTCCTAACAGCACCAACACACATATATGAGCAGTGGCTGTACCACACACAAGAAGCAGCAATGTACATGGAGGGCTTCACTTGACTTTCACAGCAGCCCAGCCACAAGTTTATTACCCTCAGATTACAGGTTAAACAGACAATGCAGGGAGGTACTCCAGTGATTTAAATAACTTAACAGAAGGCCACAAAGTCACATGGCCACTGAGGCCACATGGCTAGGAGAGACACAGATTGATGCATCTATGTTCAAAACCACTAAAGAGACTGGCTGCCCACACAGGTTTACTTCAAAGGGAAGCCAGACTTCTTCTGTGTTAGATTTACAATGATTTCACCAACACAAAAAGTAACACAGCCTTCCTCAGCCATGGAAAACAAGCAAGTAACTGGTAAGGGCTTGCCCCATTTGAGACAAACATCAATGCTGCCATTTCTGACCAAGTTATTTTCTATCCAAATTGTAACCAAGAAAGTCACTGAAAGCCTAGTGTTTTCAGCCTTCCTCCCACTACCATAAATACAGAAGAGGCGAGTGCAGGCACTTTGTTCAGGAGCCTATCCCCCTCACTGCTTCCTGGCAGCTATGTGCTCACCTCCAGCCGGGTTCTGCCCGAGCTTTCCTCACCCTGCCATGGGTCCTACCTGACTTCGGTCCGAAAGGATGCTTCATCCCATCGGGTGGTTTCATTGATCCGACTGAACAGCCCTTCACAGATGCGAGGGATTAAGCCCAAATCACCCTGTAATGAAAAGGAGGAGTGAGGCAGCTGTCACTGCAAACAAAATCAACTGGTGATCAAATCTGCATGTGGTTGGAAAGGACTTTGATTCAAGGAGTCCGCCAATACCACCACTGCAGCCCTGACACACCTCCGACCCAAGAGGATAGAGCCTTTTCATTTCTACATTCTAAATCATGGCTTGTAAAGATAAGGAGACTTACTCTCCAGTTATCAAATTAAACAGTCTGCAGCTATAGAATAAATGTTTAAAATATCTGGCTAAATGACCAAAGAAGGGAAAAAGTACACCAGGAGAAAAGTAACACTAAGAAAATCTTCGTTGGCAATGCTGTCTTAAAACTTAGGTGACAGGGCCATATTAAAACGTAGTATGTCCCTCCTTTGATACAGGCCTCCCTACACTGGCCTTCCTAGGAAGGGAGATTTAACAGTACATCCTAACGGTCACACAATGAGGTACAATATTCAGTAAATGCGTCTCATTTGGCACTGGCATGCTGGTGAGCCTCAGCGGCTGCTCGAGATCAACCATAATGCTCTTATTAGGAAACCAAAACCTCAGCACCTCCAAAGCTCTTCCTCACCTGGACAATAAAACAAGAATCACTGGTTCAGAAGATGTTTATTTTATTCTGTAAACTATGCAATCATAAGAACTCCTATCAAGAAAAACTCAGCCTTTACCATATTCTGTTTTTTATTTCAAAATAAATAAAGAATACTCAAGTAGTACTTACCTATAGCCAGAAAAGCACACTTATATTTTACAAGTACTTTATAAAGGACTGACACATAAAATAGTTTCTAGGGAACCAACGAACACATTTCATTTTTAAAGAACTTGTTTCCAAAGACACGTAGTATAAAAGTGGGAACAGAAAAGTAATGATGAAAGGTAAGTGTGAAATGCTAAAAATGATCTGTTTCTCTCATCTGCTTCTTCCCTATTTTGCAGCAGTGAGGTTTACAGCATGATACTGCCAGACCTCTGGTCTAAAGAAATGCCTGGCTTGAGGAAATCAGGTTCTGTGCCCAGGGACAACTACAGCTGGGGAGTCCTGTCTTCTAACCAGCCACTGCCTTGAGCCACCCAGCCTGCAGCCTGGAATGAACCCACAGTGTCTAGAGTGTGCTACAGGCCAGGCAGTCACTGAACAGCACCGCACTGCAGCTTAAGAAAAATAAAACGCACAAGTATCCTCTAAATCTGGAGAAAACATAAGACATGATGAGGTTTGGGCAGTAATGTCTACCTGTGACTCCTCCGTACTCTGGGACAAGGGTAATGTTAATTTACATAGACTAACGGTGCAAACTATGTTTATAACCACATGACTCTCTATGGACTTTGTAACTTATCTTTTTTAAAGTACCTGCTGAACTTACGTAATAACTTTCTATCAAAAAGTTAGATTTGTTTTTTATACTTTTCTTGGGAGAAAACTGTTCTGAATTATTTTTAAAAGAACATTTTGGGTAATTTTATTCAAACATTGTGCTGGCAAAAAAGGAGAATAAATTACTTGTGGGCCCAGCATACTTTCTTGATAAGATTATAAGCCCTTTAAAAACGGAAAATGAACTGGGAGTTGCATCCATTATTCATGCTTATAAACTTAAAGCAATTTCTAATTTAAAATCTCTCCTAGGAAATTTACTCCAACTTATTACTTTTATCTTATTACTAAAAAATGATCAGAACATGAAAAGCAAGTTAGTACAGACCAAGTGGATAAAAGAGACAATTCTATCAGTCTAGAGAAAAAGAATAAGAAGTTTCCTTCCCATGCAGCATAAACAACGTACAGAATCTCCCATCATAGTGTATGACTTTCCAGATCCAGTTTGCCCATATGCAAAGACACAAGCATTATAACCTTCAAATGCAGATTTCATGACATCTGT
Source organism: Petromus typicus (assembly GCA_004026965.1). Lineage (NCBI taxonomy): Eukaryota > Metazoa > Chordata > Mammalia > Rodentia > Petromuridae > Petromus > Petromus typicus. The sequence continues at coordinate 28,113 of PVIR01000820.1, read as the reverse complement.
GCCCAGGGTTTTGAAAACCTGAAAGTCAAAAAACACAAAAGATACAGTTACCATAGATCTTGATCAAAGCCCCTGCAGGGCTGGTAATATTCCCGAATGGCACTCTCCTCTCGTAAGGATCGTGTCACATCAAGAGATCACTGTGGGAACTGTTAGCAACAGAATATGCATATACTCCAGTTTTTAATCAAAAGTAAACTTTCTAAGCAAGACCATCTTCTTCCCTACTTGACAAAACAGTTCCTGAAATATAAAACTGTAAACAAGGTAAAGTGATAATAGAGTCCAGAAAATGATTTTCAAACATGAAGATTTAATATCTGGAAATGATAAAAGTGTCCATTCTCTCAGAATCTCCAGAAACTAAATATTCAAAATGTGAAAGTCACAGTACCCAGAAACCATCGTCTGAACCATCCAAACCAAAGCTCCCATTCTGAAGGCCCTCTAATTCACCCAGGAAAGACTCTGGTTCTGAACAAAATGGCGGGGCTCCCCCCATGACAAAGTCCAGGCGCTTCTTCCTATCTGGATATTTACCCAGGATGGGAGGGCAATGACTCGTTGGAGCTGGGAGCTACACCTATAATGGCCTGAGTCACGTCAGAAGCACAACATAATTGCAACTTTAACAATAAAAAAGGATGAAGTACAAGTACTGCAGGAAGATAACTGATATAAATGAAACAAATCAAGACAGGAGATAATGCTTGTCACATCCAGCTGAGAAAGGACAATCCAAACCTTATTTCCTATCCTCTGAGCCCAGCACACAAAGGACACTTAAAATATCTTTCTTCATCAAAAAAGTGTAACATCAGCAACTGGCGAGAAGTCAAGGGCAGGGCACTGAGCAGGCAGCTCACAGTTGGTGGCACGAAGAAGCGAGGCAGAGGTTCTTGGTGGGACATGGTGGGAGAGGTCCCTCTGGGAATGAAGCTCTGTTCCACAATCAGGAGGCCAGTAGGAGCCACTGAAAGTCCCCTCCTCCACTGACTGCCAGACTGACCTCCATGAAAATCATGTAGGAAAGCTCTGTGGGTCCCACCAGCCAGGCCAGGAACCAAGTCCAGCAAAACACGAACCTGAGGGGTGTGAACTTCCAAGTAATCTCAAATGACAAAATTATCAAACTTAGCCACCTCTGTGCTACATTTAAAAAAAAATAATAACTTGCTAATAATGCAGCTGTCATCCAAGAATGAGGGAAGAGTACAGTGACTATGACTTTCCTGAACTTCACCTTGCTTGAACTTTTTTTTCCTCTTCTCATCAGTGAAAGATTTACAGACTAGTGTTTCAACTAAGTCACTTCCACAAATGGCCAAAGCCATTTATTTTGAGTTAATCTGCACCTACTTCAGCTTTAGGAGCTCTTATTTGCTGACCTTATTCCTGTATTTTGATGTCTTAGTTCCTCACTAGCAGCAGATCACACTTGATGGACACTTTCTAAGCCCTTCATAGGTGACGGGTTAACCTTCATGGGTTAGTGGCACTCCCAGACCTCAGACAAAGACTGAAAGGAAGTGGGAAAGCATTGGGTATTTACCACAGAGTGGCAGAGCTAATTAGCTTCTTATATTCCTAGTCCCACAGCCTGGTCCTAACTGAAAAAAAGACTCTTCCCTAAACCTCTATTATGAAGCAAACACCAGAATATGATGGGGACTCAGGACTTCAACCCACTAGTTTACAGTTCCCTTTTCACTACTGTGTGTGGAATATGAGAAAAAACTTAGATTAAACAAAAATCAAAAGGCAAGTATCATTTTTTACAATTTCATTGGTCAGGAAAAAGAGCCTTCCAAAAACTTTTCAGGAAATAAAAGAACGATCTGGGGCTGAAGCCAAGTCATGGAAAATACTGTTATTAACCAAACCCAGCCAAAGGTTTCCACAGTAAAATTCTTCCCTGAACACCCACACCCACCATTTCATTATTATTTCAGCAGAAAGTTAACCCAAGTGGTTTTCTGATTCAAGGGCTCAGGGGTATAGGGACTGAGAGACACAAGAGCAGAATAGTCTAGAAAGTTAAGATCTGGAGCAATAGAAAGCAGGCCAGGCTCAGTTTCAGCTTCAAGTATCCAGTTACATGGGACCAGAGAAACAACAAGCACAGGTGACCCCACCTTGCTGCCACCAAGGACCTATCCTAGTATTTGCCTCCACAGCAAGGTAGGAGGGGAGGGCAGCGCCACTGGCATCAAATATCTGTCGAAATCCCTCGCCTGGTCTGCTTACCCAAAGTCACCTCGCTGACCAGACATTACCACTATTCCTGGAGTAAGACAGATACCAGGGCCCTGCAGGGAGGGCAACCACCTGGGAGAAGGTGAGTGAAGGCAAAGACTCATTTAGGTTTCAAATTTCTCCAGGGTTGAATTAAGGAACAGGTTCTGTGAGATCAAAGTCTCCCTTTGGAGTTTTTGAAGAACCATTAAGAAAATTAGACCTTACTTCATGGTCTTTAATTTACATGACCAGGGATTTAAACTGCTCATTTATTTATTTTCTAATTTTAAAGTAGTGGTCATCTTACCTACTATTTGTTTTATATCCAAGGGAAAGTGAGTTAAAACTATGCAAATAGGAGTGATACATTTTCTCAACACATTTTTACATCCAACTGTTTCAAGAATAAAAGAGGATTATGCGGAGAGGACCCTGAAAAATCACAGGGAGGAGACCTGCCTGCTGCTCATTTTCTGGGGCTGAAGAAGCTGCGTGACAGCTTGGTCAGTGTTCACATGGAGCACTCTTTTTGTAACAGTATTAAAATTAGGGATAAGGGACAAATTCTTCAAGGAAGTATTGTAAAGAGAAACATTTTCCTGCATCACACTTTCCTGTATCGCACTTGTAAATGGTTCTTACAAGTGTTGGGTTAGGAACACATGTCAAGGCCGTTTTTAGAAGCGCAACTTAATGGACCCACTTGGGGTTCCTCCTTGGAGCAAAAGGCCTGGAGCACCTGAGAAGAGATCCCGCACAGGTGTGCACAGCGTGAAAGCCATCCTCATCAGGGAAGGCTTCTCACAATCTACAACGATTTATAAACTATGAGCATTTATTTTTAACTTCCAAGAGAATGAAAACTTTCCCTGTTTCCCTCATCTTCACTCCTGTAGAGCCCAGGAAATGTTGTCTGCTCCCATAAAATAACCATGGCCTATAAATAAGTGCATTGGATCAGCAAACATTCAAGGGGCCAGGTCCCGCCGTCATGCGATACTCTGCTGCGGCTTCCCTGGGCTTTCCCATGGCACAGCCCTCTATCCCCAAATGACCTTGGTGTAGTTAAATGAGGGAAAAATCTACCAGCTTGATAATTTTTAAAAGGCTGTGTATTCATCCAACATTGAAGGCATTCTGGAGAAGATTACACTAAACTGGTTCTCCATTAATAATTTCCCACCTATCTGCCACTTAATTTCCATTCCTACTAAAGCCTAAAAGTGGAAACAAATATCTACATTATTTTATTCTTTACCAGATTCCTAGCTACTAATCCAGTGATAGCAAACCTCCTAGAGCTTCCAATGTGCTGCAGGTTTGGCACCACTGAACTCATCCATTCACCTTGACCCCAGCCATCTCCACTGGCCCACTGTTTGTCCAATAAGCTGCCCTACTCATCTGTCATCTAGAACTACCCATTTCTTCCCAAGTCCTTAAGACCGTACCATTGCTTCTCAACCACCCTGGACATCACACCCACTCTCAACTCCGCTACTACTGAAGCAGCAGAAATGCCAGTTAGTGTACACAGCTCAAGGGCTGCAGCTCACAGCTAGGTGCTGCCAGTCCATGAGAACAGAAGACAGACCCAGGAGTTTTGGAGACAAAGCACTTACTGTTGTCATAGACTGACTTGGAATCACTTCCCAAGCAGTCAGCCCCTGAAATAAAGGGAAAGCATTCCTTAAATAAACAAGGAAAGGTGTGGTTACAGATATGAGGCCCTGAGGTTGTAGATACTATATTTAGGCACAAGGAGCATAGAATTACATGACTGGGTAAGGGGTTCCATAAGAGGTGGGAGGGACTGCTTTTCTGCTTCTTAGGCCTGACAGTTAATAGAAGAAGCTATCTCCCAGTTCACTATTAAAACTATCAGGCCAAGTGCAGTGCTAACAACTCGGTCCCTAAGTACTTAGGTGGCTAAAGCAGGGGAATCACAAGTTCAAAGCCAGAATGGTCAACTTAGCAAGATTCTGTGTGAAAATTACAAATAAGTTTTTAAAAGGTTGGGAATACAGTCCAGTACTACAGCAGCCCTGAGTTCAAGCCCTAATACTGCAAAACAAGAAAAAAAAAAAGAGTTGACTAGTTCCATGAACTTGATCGATTTAGTTAAGCTTATTTAGTCTCTTGGAAAAAGACAAATGGAGTTTAAGTTCAGCTGACTGGCTACTATGAGAATTAAACAAGACGGCACAAATGAACATGGAGCAGAGTGCCTGACATCAATCCAAAGCCAGGCACCAGCGCTGGGCCTTCTTTCCCACTGGTCTCTTCTCTCCGTATGGTTCCCATTCTCAATGCTGCCCTCTCTGTTTTTCCCTGACATTTGGCTCAATATCTGGATAGTGTCACCCAGCCGTCCTCCAAAATCATGCTTACACTACGACAGCCAATCTACTCCATCAACCACTTCTAAACAAAGTGCATCTCTCAAGTGTCAGGATGCACACAAATCACTGGGCTCCTGAAAAACAGAATGCAGAGTCTGCTTTAAAAACAAGCCATCTCGGCAGGCGTGAGCAGGCCCTAAGACCTCACATCTCTAACACGCTCCCTGACAATGCCACAATTCTGCTGCACAGATATATTTCAGGCTGTTTGGAACCAGAACCTTTTCTCATGCTCTGCTCCTCAAGAAGCCACTGGCTGGATTACAGCCCTGGGAAAGCACACAGGAATTCCCATCCCTGTTTCACACACGGAGCTCTGAGGCACTGTATCTAGAGAAGCTGCGACAAGCCGAGAAGAGACTCTGCAAGGAAGCCACATTCTTCCCCCGGCACCAATGTTTTCTACTCAGCACACACCCAGCTTTCTGTCACCCAGAAACACACCAGTCCTTCTGCCATAAGAAATGCCACCATCAGTGTCCAAAAGGGTGGTCTGGGGACAATCTGCCCACTTCATGCCCTATTTTATCCCTGAAAAGCCTACAGGACAAGTTTGTGAACAAATTCCACCATCATTCTATATTCTAGAAAGGGTCTAGATGAAACATTCTTTTTGGACTCCCTTCCATACAAGCAGATGAAATGTAACTTGGGTTTGAAATTTACTTCCTAAGCTTTGACCTGTAGCAGGACTCGAGACCACGTGACTTCCTTGTTGGCCTTCAACAAACTTGCACAATGTGTCCCCAAAATGCCTACTATCTTTCAAAATAGTAACCATGTCCAAGTTTTGTAACCAAAGAAAAGTTATGATCAACATGTTCAAAAGTGAAAGAAAATAATTAGTCTTTCGAGAAGTGACTATTTCTCAGCCTGGTCTTATATAGTGACCAAAAATTGAGTGTAAAAGGGCTAATTTTTTATAAACTCTATTAAGAAAAAAATAGCAAGCTATTTGAAAATGTTTGAAAGCAGACATGTTTTTCTCAGTATAAAAAGAAAACAAAATAAAAATTATAAAATATCACATCATACCATTTCTTGTGAAATATAATCTGGACTCTTTGTATCAGCAGAATAAAAAGAAAAGTCATAGGTGAAGGTCTTGGTGCGTTCTCTTCCTGAGTCCCCAGTCCCTCCTTCTGGTATCTAGAAAGAGAGGATGATGATGATAATGATGACAATGATGGCAGAACGATGATAATAATATAAACACTATTGTTATTTTACAACTGACCCATATTACAAAAGATGGGCAAGAGCCAGGGATTTAGCTCAGTGATTCCAGCGCCTGCCTTGCAAATGCAAGGACCCAGGTTCAATCCCCAGTAACCACATACAACAATACCAGGTGTGGAGACTCACCACTAGCAATCAGAACCACATACCATAGTAGTGGACAAGGTGGCTTACACCTGTAACCCCAGCACTTTGGAGGCAGAAGCAGGAGGATTGCTGTGAGTTCAAGGCTGAGCTCAGGGCCAGCCTGAACTACAAAAGTGAGATCCTGTCTTCAAAATAAAGATGGCCCAGAGATCTAGTTCAGTGAGCCAGGGAATTTAGCTCAGTGGCTCCAGCATCTGCCTTCCAAGTGCAAGGTCTCAAGTTTGATCCACAGTACAAAAAAAAAAAAAAACTTAGAAAAGCCCTGAAGCCTTCCCTTAGAATCACAATATTAGCTGAGAAAGTTAGTATTAAATTATTCACATTTAGGGGTGGAGATTTAGCTCAGTGGTGCCATACTCGCCTCTGAAGCACAAAGTCATGAGTTCAAACCCCCGTAAAAAAATATGAAAGAAAGAAAAAGGAAAAAGATCTATTTCTGAAACATATGAGCCCCATGGACCACGGATTTAGCTCAGTGATACCACACCTGCCTTTTAAAGCACAAAGTCCTGAGTTCAAATACTGCTACAAAGAAAAAAAAATAAAATAAATTAAATAAATAAAATGATCACCATTTTTTCAATATTTATACCCTAAGAAGCTCATGCTGGTCTCTCTAAAAAATAAATAAAACTTAAATGCAAGCTAACCCCCCCCCCCACTTCACCACTCTAAGCTATGCTACAACTCATGGCTACTATTTTTGCCTTTTCTATTATGATCAATTTGTATCAGCCAATACTCCGTGAAGATGGCTTTTCTATCTCTGCTGATCTTACTGTTTCCTTCACCAGAATCATCAAGACAGGGCTTTGCACACCTTGAGGATGCAATGCACACAGACTGTGATGGGGTTCAACTTGGTGCCCCCACTGGAAATCCCAGATGAGCTGTCTCTTTATGGAGCTTCCACAGTGCACTCTCTCCAGATGTGATTTCTCCCACCTCTGAGAAATGGAAGTCCTCTAGGACATATCATACTGCAGAGGTTCGTATGTCTTGTCTACCATGCTACCTGCTTCAACTGAACCTAACAATCAGTTTAAATGTCTCTAGAACATCAAAATCCTCACACAGTTCCTTGACATAGAAAAATAGCTTCAATGTGCATGTATTTTTCAGCATAATTCCCCTATTATAAGGAAACAATTGGTAAAACATCAACAATTAAAGTACTGCATGAAAACATTAAAAAAAAATCTAAGCATCTGTTCCAGCTACTCAAACATCAGAGAATGAAATGTTTATAAAACACAAAAAGCAAAAGAATAATTAAGGCAAACGGATGACACAGTGCACAAAGGAAGTGTGTCCAAAGCAAAGTAAGGGCAATCAGCAGCAGGGAAGGCATAGGGACTGACTAGCAGAAGGCCGAGAGGACACAGGAAGCTGAGGCAGGGGAGGCTCAGTGTGACTACAGAGCCAGCATGCAGGGCACTGCACTAAGTGAGAAAGAGGACATCCCAGCATCCCAGAGCAAATGTCTCAGGCCCAGGCAGCAGAGTGAAGAAGAGGCCAACACATTCTCCATCATCAAGAGTGCTGTTCAACAGGAAGGTGCAGCTTCCCCGTCATCCACCTCTGCAGACCAAGTTCTACTGCTCTGAAAATGGACTCTGTATGCTCAGGCCACTGGGCCAATGAACGAGTAGAATCCACTCCTCAGTGAGCTGGAGATGGACCTATGCTTGGCCATGGAGCAGCATGCTCAGAAATCCAGACCCAGAAGGACAAAGATCAAAGCAGAGAGGACCTGATCCCAAAAGCAAGTAAGTGGAGCTTCCACAGTGCACCAGTGCACTGATCCCATAAGCAAGTAAGGCTTTCCTTACTATCAAATACCGCTCTGTTCTCCAAGTGAAAAGCATTGGTGGTCATTATGAAAACATTTCTTAATGACCAAAGAAACACAGAGGCTATTCTAAGTGCAAAATGAAGCATCTGCCATTCTGGAAAATTATTGTTTTCTACTTTTTCTGGAAAATAACACATGTTTCTCCTGTTTGTTTTATAACCTTTCATTTTTTGAGTTGTGAATAATACAGTATGAGCTCTTCAACTATAGGCTATGACTCCCAACTTTAGTGCTGGTCTAGACTCAGGAATTCCCAGAACAGGTAAGACTCTGGGTATGTCTTTTTACATCAAAGAACCAGGAATAGGAGAGGAAACCTTTTTTCTGTTCCAGGACTAAACCCTCACAAAGAGCAAGCTAACCTGGCTAACTAACTGAGGACAGAGGGTGCAGTAATAAGAAAGCTTTATTCACCCAGAAGTCACCCCAGTAGGAGGGAAAAATGGGGTACATGGTGCTGCAGGAGGCCTGGGTCACTACTTGCCTTTAAATTTGTGATTGTTGTCTTGCTTTTCTCCATTTGAATAATGAACTTGGCCTCCAAGTCCTTTTCCCTGCAACATAAACAACACAGTTTCGGTTAGGAGAAAACAGATTATAAAAAGTTTTGTTTCACTTACTCTTTACATGTGAGACTTTTGGTATAAAAAGGCTTCTAAAGTATCATCTCTAAAAACTTCACTCTTCACAGTCTAAGCACAGAGACACATAAAACAAGTGTTCCCTATTAAAAAAAACTACAAATGTTATTAAAATCTTGAAATTTTTCTAAATGAGACAAAAAGAGAGCAAACGAAAGAATGTGACTCAAGAAAAAAAAAGTAGTCCTATACAACTAGTTACAAACAGAAAGACACTCAGTGCTTCCACTCAGAGTGAAAACTACAGCAAACCAAAGGAAGGTGGTCATAGCGAGGTACCACTTCCACACAGCCAGAGGCTGCTCTCTCCTCCATGAGAAACCGGGAGTCAAAAGCTCTGTTCAAGGACAGTTCTCTAGAATAAATGTCTACACATCTGTACAACTGCAGTATGCTGCCACTGAAAAAGCAACGAGGAAAGATTTTTATAAACACTACAGCAGTCACCAATATCCATAGTCAGGCAAAGAAAAGTACCTAGGCAGTACCCATCTTGTGAAGTTTGACTTTTAATTTCTAGTCTGCACATTGGTGTAAAAGCAAAGTCACTCAGTAGGAACCAAACTTTGAATTCTGATCCTTCCCCAGGTTAGCCATATGTTTGGTCTGATTCACACCTGTAATTGTGGGTGGGAACAGCAACCACAGCCCCCAAATCACAAGGATGAGGAATCCAGAGGACTCTACAATGTCTTGTGTCACTAAGCTCTAAGGATTCATAACTTGGGTGTATTCAATGCATCTTCAACTTACGACATTTTCATCTTTGTGACATAAATCCACTGTAAGTCAAGAAGCACCAGTACATAAAATGCTACTATTTACATGGAAAAATAAAAAGAATAGCTTAGGCATTATTCCAAAAGGCTGCCTATGGAGAGAAACGAGAAAATGGAGTGGAAGGGGGGCGTGACAAAAACTAGATTTCTTTAGATATGACTTGAAAAGAATATACACGGAAATAAAATTATTATATAATGATCTAACAACCAAATGTAACTTGAAGCACATGGTGCAAATTGTAAACCACAGAGCAGGAAATTATTTGAATTTGTACAGACAAATCTGACTATGCAGTGTTATGACATATATCAAATTTTAGCAACTATATGTGCGCTGTCTACTCTCTTTTTGTATATTGGGGAAAATGCATGAGTGATTATGTTGGTATCACTGAAAGCCACTGACAGTAAGAAGTTCTGGGTGGTTTAAAGAGATAAAACATAAAATTAGTGTGGTTAAATAAAAACTCTGTAGTCCTAACTTTGAATAAGAAATAGTAGCAGGAACTTAGCCCAAATCAAAAAAAAAAAAAAAAAAAAAAAAAAAAAAAAAAAAAAAAAAAAAAAAAAAAAAAAAAAAAAAAAAAAAAAAAAAAAAAAAAAAGCCACAGGTCTTCACTATTCCCAAAAATCTGGAAAATTTGTAAAAATTCAAAAGTCTCTGAGCACCAGCATCAAGTCACAGCTGAAAGTCAGAGAAAAATATAAAGACACATTAAAAATACTCTGCATCCATATATTTAGGAAGCACAAATAAATTTCATAGTTAGTTTTGTGTTCCATCACCAACATAATCCAGTATGAAATCCAAATATGCCCAAATCCAAAAGAAGTTGAACTCTGAAACACTTCTAATCCAATGCCTTCCAGGTAAGGAATGTTCAACCTGCTCTCCCCAGCTTCACCCATGGAAAAGACTATGGGTCGTACATGCCTGGTTAGCCCATAAAATGCAGAAGACAGTGATCCTGTGGAAATAAAACTTCCTTTCAGCAATGGCCTGCTGCTTCCAGGACCCAATGACAGACAGACGGCCACTTCTGTCTTGTTGGCTCTCTTGGCTCTCATCAAGCCCTGGCCCTGGGGAAAAGTTGCCATGCTGCAGGGGGCAGAGGTCCCCAGACACCACATACTGAGGGGCAGTCTGCTCACAGCCCAGCAGCATGAAGACGCACACTGCCCAGCCAAGGTCAAGGGTAACTTTAGCCACTGCCACTTGACTGCAGCCTTCAGAGGGACCCTGAGTGAATCAATGTCACCAGGGCAGTAAAGAACTGCAGGAAGCCAGCTAGAAACTCTGCTGGGCAGGCTGTAAAATATTACTGAAGTGGCTTATAAATTGGCCATTAAGTAAATTGTGAATCTGTTCTGGACCTCTGAGTGATGTGCTAGATAAGCCTTTGGCTGACATGTGGAAATGTAACTACCTATGCCAATGGTCACAAATGAGATCTCAGTGATCAATGATTCTGTGACATCTCTGATGGCACAAGACACTACAGCTGAGGATTTCGGACTTTTGCAGATGCTTTCCCAGGTCAAACATTAGCTAATGATAACACAGATCGCCTACTAAGTATAAAGTTGGTCTTACTTCATAAGAATGCATAGTTCCCAGTAAGAAAATGAAGATGTAAATGAGTCCTAGCATTGTATGTTATATATTGTGAAATAGAAAATGCTCAATGTAAAATAAGGTGAAAGGGGACAATGTTGAAATTGTAACAAAAAAGTAAGGAAACAAATTTTATGTATTTGGGGGGGTGGTAGGGTGGGTAGGGCTATGGGAAAAAATGAGAATTAAGTTGTGTCTTATACTGGTACAAATCCCCATTATGGAGTGCAATCATGATGTGTATATTTAACGCACCAATAAAGATTAAAAAAAAAAAAAAAAAGAATGCATAGTTCCTCCTTTCTACAAGGCTGGCTCATTAGTGCCTTTGTCTGAGCGTTTCCTACATTTGCCTCATATCGCCTGCTATGTCAGGCCCTGTCTGGCAAGACAATGGGGTGGCAAGGCCAAGGGATGTGGATTGAGAGATAAGAAAGATATGAGATAGAAAAGTTAGGGATTGGGAGGGCTCTTCAGTCAATGCTGAACAAGTGCTGCGTTTATTTCTCAGCCTCTTTTTATACATCTTTTAGGCAGTGTTTACGTGTTGGTTAGTTTCACTTATGTGTACAAAAATTTTTAAAATATAAATGTGATTAAATATAATAGTCAATACATCATTCTTTAATCATTTTTTTCAAGTTATTCTTAGCTCTCTATTATCTACTTAATAAATAGCTGTTTTCTTGACTTGTCTACCTCAAGGTTAAAAAAACAGGTAGACAGATTATATCAACAATTATCTCTGTATATGTCTGTTTTTAAGGTCACAATACAGAGACTGCTTTAAGTTGTTTTTCTACAAAAAACAACAGTTGTTTTGAGAGAGGTAAACAATACTGGGCTCCGATCCAAAAACCAGTTTAGCCCCCTCTCTCCCTTATAGACATCCAAAAACAACAATCTAAAAAGACTGTAGATCATCCATAGACACTAGACAACGTCCGTTATGACACAGACTGCCTAAATTATCAAGACAGCGCCCAAAAGAAACTTCCAGGCCTACAGACTAAATAAATAAATAAATAAATAAATAAATAAATACAGACAACCATGATATTGTTAGAGACGGGTCCCAACACTGCTATGTTGTATAATCAGTAAATACTGACAAGTCCAAGGCTCACGTCTTAGGATGATTGCAGATCAAGTCCTGGCCTTCAATTTTTACAACTCTTATCTCTTGCATGTTATTTTTTTCATCATCTGCTGCACCCTCTGTCAAAGGGCCACAGACCTCCCCCCCCCTTAGAGACCAAGCACATGAACTACAACCCCAAATCCCCACTTATTTATCGTAAAGGCCCAACACTGCAATTAAACCTGAATGCTTAGAGGCTGTGGTGAAGCTGGGGCAACTCAGCTTGTATGCCCCTCGCAGCACACAAGCCATAGGCTCACTACCATTGCTGTAAGGAACCCCTCAATTTCCACGAGACAGTCAGGTGTGATGTATGTTCTACCTGGAGTCTCAATACCAGCACACAGGACTTCTGTCTCTGTCCCACTCTGACCCATGCAAAACCCCAGGAGACCCTTACAGTGAAGCCAGTAAAACCTCCATGCCTGGAGTGACTGAATTTTTAAACTAATGCACCTGTGTATAAATTCCTTGTAGACTGGGAGGCAGGAGTTGAAACCCCAAATATGAAAAGAAGAAAGGGGGCCCCAGTACCTTCTTTTCTCCACACCTTATTGGTCAATCTTGCTCAGCCCAGATCCTCCCCTGGAAGCTCTGGCCTCTTTCTGCTCATGGCCTTTTCTTCACCCCCAGGGCCTTCAAGTGCTAAAATGACTTTAAGGTCCAGAAGACATTCACCAAACAGCCCTATTCCCATGCCCCACCCCACAGTCACCCAGTACTGTTCAAGATAGCATCTATCAACTACAGCCACATCTCCCTATTCCACAGCCACAGTAATAGCCAGGGCACAGCCTCCTCTCAGGTGTGGTCGCTTTGCCTGGGGCCTTGGCCCTCCCATCCACACTCCATCCTCAGCTTCAGGGATAGGGGCTTCCAAACGCACAACTCACCATTAAACACCTCAGCTTCAAATTCCTTCATCAATTTCTCAAAGCTACAGGATAAAGTCCAGTTTCAATGCCTTGAAAAGTTCTTCCTAATCTGATCTTGTATGTGATCTGACCCCTAAGTCACACTGTCATTCCCAAATTGTACCTGCCCCACCCAGTGCCCCATTCACTTCATCAGGTCTATGGTTCAGCCTTCACACCCTCCCAGATTCTCCACAGCTACTGCCTTGTTGCCTGTTCAGACAACGCTGCTGCTCATCTCCCCACTGGACTGTGAACTTCCTAAGTATAAGGGCCCTGCCTTTCTGCTGTAGCATTGTCTACCCTGGCACCATGCCTGCAACTCTGATATGCTTCAGTTGCTTGCCTGCCTGTGCTAGCCTACCATCTGAATTATTAAATAGATGGCTCCCTACTGACCCCTACATTCTTGGTTCCAACCCCTGTACACTATACCATCTTCCCACTGCCCCTCAGACCTGCCTACTAGTGGGCTTTTAGAAATGACCAATTCATATGGGATTTACTCCTGCTATATCAACTCTCTGATTAGTCCAGAGAACCCTAGAGAAGCAAGGATCAGTCCCCTTCACACATATACCCAAGTCCATCTCTCGCACAGCCAGAGCTCACAATTTGCACTACCCAGTGCTCTGGTTTTCAACCCTGCAGCTGAGACTGTAGAGCACAAGGCAATGAGAGCTCTACTGCTTCGGGTCAATATCCTTTGACATTTAAGAAACATGGGAGATAAATCTTGACATTTTTCTTATATTCAGGAAAATAAATAATCCTAAAATATTATTTGAACATTGATTTGCTAATAGAGTAAAATGAACTATGTCTCTCCCCAGCCACTTTGGTGAATTGGGTTTCTCAACTGAAAAGTCAATTATGGTTTCTTCATATAAATAAGTAATTGATTGGAAAGGTCTGGAAACTAGATCATAACATGTTATGGCTGAAGCATACTCAATTATAGATCAATACCAGAGGGGTTAGGGAAGAAAAAGACTTAAAAAACACCCAATCAGGCAAAGAGATCAACTATATCAGTTTTCAAAATGTGTGAGTAGGAAAATAATAGGAAAAAAAATAAACATGTGAATCCACATATTTAAAATGTTTATGAATTATTCAGCCATTCAAATTGATTTCACCCATTCAGTCAATGGTATTTGGTCACTCCATAGCCCAAATGGGGTAGGTCGAGATGTCCAAACTGAACCATAAACAAGGCAGGAAATTAGGGCTGCAGACAACTAATTGGGAAAAATGTGTCAAAGATCATAAAAACCCAGACAGCATGCACAGAACACAGGACCCAAAAAGACTCCATGGCTCCTGCGCACACAGAACCAATCAGAAATCGATATTCTCAGTCCCTTATTTGAATCTGGTGGTATTTGCAGATTTAATAAGGAAAATGCTATTTTCAATCCTTCATTTATACCCACAGGAAATGAAGCAAGTTTTCTAATTAGGTAGTTTAAATGTGACACCAGTGAACTTTTGATCGGACAATTATCCCAATGCCTTATTTGCATGGACTGTAGCCAAACTGGGAATTCTGGATGTATAAAAGGTCCCGCTCCCTTGTCTTCAGGCCTCAGTGAGCCCGTTTACCAGCCTGTTCTTGCTTTGTAGAGCATTCCTCTCTTTTGCTGCCTCTTCTGTATTCTTGTCCAGCTCCTTGTTCAGGACACTAGGTCCCTGGAGAAACTCCACAGGTTCCAGTCTCTGGCAACACTTCTGTGGAAGAGCTCAAGGATGCTTATCTGCTCTGAGTCCTGAAGCCGGCCAGCCTCCTCCTAAGCACCTTGCAAGTTACACACTACGAACCAATATTAACTGCCTTTGTCTCACTGGTAGGATACAGAATAGCAACAAAAATTTTTAAGTATTTTTATTTTTTCACCATAAAGAACACACGTGCTTCATTCATATTATATTATATTATATTATATCATATCATATCAAAAAGAAGTCCAAGCAACACTGTCACTGAGAGAAACAGCCTCAAAAGAGCATATGCTGAGGACAATCAAGTCTGCAGCTCCAGAAATAAAAGAAGCAAGAGAATAAGCGTGAGAATTCTTCCAGACACACAGTGTGCTTCTGAAAGAGTACACAGGAAGCCGCCTGAAGTGGCTGCCTCTGGAGAGAGAGGCAGCTGGGCCTCAGGGAAGAGAAGATGAACTTAAGCACTTCACTGCTGGAAATATTTTAGCAAGATTTAATAATACTTTCATAATTAAAGTGAACTTGGCTAATTAAAAGACCATCTCCTGCTCTGAGACCCTGGATGGCTCCTCTTGCTCTAGGTCAAGTCGCTGGCTGTCCTTCCCTGCCTGACAGCTGGGCCACAGAGCCCAGGGCCTGACCTTGCACAGTCTCACCTCCCCTGTACTCAGCTCTCCTCTGGCACTGCCTCTCCCCTTCCCACCAGGCAAAATGATGCCCAAGATTCAAACTCATTACTTCTGGGGTAGGGCAGGGGAAAGAATCCTAATCACTCAGGCTCAACAAATTATTGCTTCTCAACTCTACCCAATGACTCTTCTTCTTTAATAGGGTTCTGCATAAAATGCAGGATACCCAATTTAACTGAATTTTAGATAACAATCAACAAAGAATCTCTTTGTGTAACTCTGCCCCAAATACCACATGAGGCCTGGGGATTAAACCCAGTGGTTTCAGTATCTGCCTGGCAAGTATAAGGGCCTGAGTTCTATCCCCAGTACCAAACACCACAATGTCAGATGTGGTAGCTCACACCTGTAATCCCAGCACTTGGGAGGCAGAGGCAGGACTGCTGTGAGTTCGAGGCTAGCCTGGGCTACATAGTGAGTTCAGGGCCAGCTTGAACTACAGAGACCTTGCCTCAAACAACTTAAAAACAAATACCACATGAGTCATACTCATTCTGCACTTCTGCTTGGTCACTCGGACCACACAAGCCCCACACAGCACTCTGCACCCTTCAGCCTCTTTACAGCCAGGTATATGTGAACTTGCCTCCCCTGGCCCGGACCAAAGCTCAGTGAGCCACACTCTCAGTACCAGGCACACTTCACTGCTGCATTTGAGTCCCCACCACAGCCCTCCTGGGCTGCCTGATTCCCTCTGGTTAATCTTCATCACTTGACAAGAGGCTACTGAGAGATATCAGTGTACAGCCAGTGACTGCCAGCTCTCTTCACTGCTCCCCATGAAATCCTAAAGCCTTCTGCTCAATTTAGGGAAGGAAAAAACCCAGAGAGACAAGTCTTAAAAAGGATCCCACAGTACATTTTCTGGCAATCATCCTGACTCATTTCAGCTTCTCGGTGTGCAGCCAGGTCAGTGGCACCATGACCCACATCCTGATGCTAACGCAAGACCTCAGAGGGTAGAAGACTGGCACCTCCTCACCTCCACTCCTGGATGGACACCACCTTGGAGGTGCCAATGACTATGTGCGGTCACAGCCCTGTGGATATTACGCGCAGAGTTCTAAGTGAAATCTTCAGCTGGCCCAGGCCAGAAGCAAGGGAACTATTAAGGGCAGCTGTCAGCACTGTCCGTGACTGGGACAGTGTTACAGACCTAAAAGAACAGACAAAGCACCAACTGGTCCACATTACGGGTTGGACCCCAGCAGCCACAGTAAGAAGTTCAGCCAATAAAGTGCTCATTCTGAGGTGTCCAGGAGATCAATGCAGGGAGGGAAAGGACAGGAGGATAGACAGAAGGCGACCTGCTGCAACATAACTCAAGCGCCATCCAGAGGCCTGGTCTTTATAGTCCAGCGCGGAGCTGGCAAGGATGTGGGCTGGGGAACCCTGAGGCGATGACAGCTGGAGGATGGGCCACCAGCACTGCTGCAGCCGGGTGCAAGGCCTGGACAGGAGACTATCAGTAAGCCCAAAGCTGCCCGCAGACCTCCGGAAAACACTGTCCACCTGGGGCAGCACTACTCACCACCACCCCCCATGACCCCACCAGGAAACAGACACTTTTCTTTCAGTTTCGAGAAAGAATAAACATCTCAATACAAAACGAGATGTGCTTTCAGGTGTGCAGAGCTACCACTGAAGAGGTTTAGTTCTGGGCCAGAAAAATCCTAAAACTTTGTATGGAGATCTACATGTTTGTTTATCCTACAAATACTTAGGGATATATTTGCAGGGCAGGAAATCAGTGCAGGGATAAGATGGCAACCAATACAAAAGCTTCACAACTTCCACATTTCAGTGAGAAAAAAAAAATGATTACTATTATTTGGAGAAACATTATAGTAATACCATTATTAATTTAATAGATGAAAATATTATAAAGAAGTAAAATAGGTATCTTGGAAAAGGAACCACAAACAGCCAGAAAAGGGCTAAGGAGAGGACCTGTAAGCAAAGATGGGCAGAGCAAGGCCAGGGCCAGGCAGAGACCTGGGAAGGGCCAAGAGAACAGTGGGTGCAGAGATCCTGTGCCAGGAAGCAACCAGAGGCTTTGAGGGAGAGGAGACAGACTGAGGACGCAGAAGGAAAAGAGGCAAAGGCAAAAACGTAACAGGAAAGCCTTTTGGCAGAGCCAGATCACATAGTTCTTCAGACTCTGGTCAAACGGCTGGCTCAAGAACTTATCCATGATGGGAAGCCACTGGAAAGGAAGGTTAAAGGTATAGAAAAGAAGTGAGATCACACTTACAGTTTTACAAAACTTCTGTTGTTGCTCTTACATAGATTTTAAAGGAATGAGGGCAGAGCTAGGCAACATGAGAGGCTACACAAGGGATGTTGCCCTGGTTTTGAGCACAGAGATGTATCAATGACAACCAGGCCAGCTCAGTGATGCTCCAGGCCTGAGGACCTGTCAGGACTGTGGATGATTTACTTGGGCTTAGGACTTGCTTACTTGTACTTATGGATGTCAGCCCTGCCCTGAAGGATCAAGTACTGGGATTATTGCAGACACCTGCCCCGCCCCACGGGATCTTAAACTATAAGGATTACTGCACTAGGATAACTGACTTTAAGACTAATTTACTAGGATTTACCTACTCAACATACTTGCTGGGATTTAAGGATGTCTGCCCTACCTTATGGGATCTTCAACTACAGAGATTATTGTGGGACCACCCTGTTTTATACATGCTAGGATTATAGGTGTGAAGGTTTGGTACCAAAGGTGCTCTGAGCTTGAGTTATGGGTTCTTCTGCTCCCCCTTTGATGCTGTGGTATTTTGACCTTTTGCTGCCACTGCTCAGAGTAGGAAGAGTTGAGGCCAGGCTCTGCCTTTTTCTCAAGGTTCCAACTTTGTTGTTTATTAGTGTTAATCCTTTTTGCTGTAGGACTCACAGGTGACTGGAGCTTGCCATTAGGGTTCTGGCTCTGTTCTCTTCCCTTGTCTCCCCCAAGGACCAACAGACAGAAGCATCCAGACAGCCCCAACCCAGGCCTAATAACAGAGACTGTCCAGCCCAGGGTCCAGGAATGCACAAGCTGAACCATCCTTTAGGCTCGGGCACCCTGTCTGGGGCTCTACAGTGCACTTCTCACCTGTCCCTGAGGGACAGGGACTCTGGATGCTTCACTTCCCTTCAGCAACTCTGGAGAGAGTGCTGTGCCGGACAGAATTCCCACACCTCTGGAGTGAAGCCACCTCTTCCAAACCCAGTTCCAGGACTATGGTGCCCCACAGGGAGACACCTTTATATCATCCCTGCTAACTTCCCTCCCCCTGCTGGCACTTCGCTAGAGACCAGAACATCAAAAGTGTATGAATGACTATTTCTGTTAAGGAAGGAACCCAGCTAGAGCCATTCCAAGGACATCAGAGGGAAGTCAACTCATCACATGTCATATATGCCTCACTCAGACCATGAGAACTTAATTCTGTCATGAAACCCCAAACCTAATGAGTAAAAGCTGACAGACAAGTTAAAGAATTTCATACACCACAAAAATCAGGCCTAAAAGCACAAAGGACTATATTTTGCTACTCAAAACTAAAGACAAGGACATTTTCACAGGAAATATCAGATATTCTGCAAAGAGATAACTGAGGATGAAGACAAAAGGAGGCTTAAGGGTTGAAATAGGGTTTAGGGGAATGGAGCACTTAATAAGGGATAGACAGAAAAGATGGCTAGAGACTAAGCCTAACACCTCACCTCACAGAAGGAAGCCAAGGCCCAGAAAGGTCCCCTAGAGTGAACCCTAGAGTGAACATGGAAGAAGGTCTTGGGAATTACACAACCAATTAATACTTCAAAGCAATGAGGAACTGCTGGGAGTAAAGTTAGTGCCCCTAACTTGAGTTAGCTGCATCCTCCTGAGAGTGGGAATTAGGTCAGCGTGGGCCTCAGGGACACACAGGGCCAGTTATAGGAAAACCACTCTTTAAGGGCGTAAGTCACCCCATGCACCAAGCGGCAGGCAGGGCACAAGAAGCCCATCCAGCCTTGTCTCCCACCTGACAGCCCAGCAGCACGCACACCCCCCCACTGCTCTTTCATGCAGGATCCAACAAAACCTGCCTCAAGCTTTGCTTGTGCTGGTCCTTCTCCAGAATGTGTCCTTCTGCTCCATCTGACTTGTCCTTCCAAACCCTTCCAGGAGCCCTCCAGCCAGGACTGCACACGTGACATTCTGCTACGGTTACACATTAGACCTGTTGATTGTGAGGCAACTCAACGTTTAGCTTTAGTCTAGAAGCAGAGATGATGCCCAACTTTTTATACATCTCATCACACTAGCACTGACCCTTCTTAGAGCAAATACTTAGATGAATGAATGTATGATGGAAGTGCTCTCTTAACCAAGTTTCAGTTACCTGTATACAAATGCAGTACAAAATATTAATATTTGTCTTCTTTCAAAAGACCATGATCATGTAACTTTATTACAGTATTTGTTACAACTATTATTAACTACTATTATTTTATTTTTACTGGGCTGAATTTATAAACTTTAGCATAATATGGGTGTATAGGAAAAACATAGGGTATTTACATAGAATATGGTACTACATTCAGTTCCAAACACGCTCAGGGTCTTAGAACACATCCTCCACAGATAAGGGAATGAAAAAATGAAGCGGTTTATCCATAAACAACATACTGTGTGAACTCAACTAGTAAATTTAAGCTGGTACTTCAAACTTCAGCATCTATTTTGCATTTCTAATGTAGATGCACTTTCCTCTTAAGCATCAGTGAACTTGGCAGACATTTCTCCAAAGGGAGACACAAAGCTCATCAGTCCCACAGACTGACACCTGTGACAAGACTACAGAAGAGGCGTCAATGGCATTGTCTCAAGTCAGAGGAAGAGGAAAAGCAAGGCGGTGCCCACTTCCAAACTTCTTCAGTATACCTCCCAAAACACATGCTAACAAAAAATCTCTTTAAAAGTGAAGTCTAAACAGTCAGAGTGTAAGAACATGTCTGCCCTTCAAGAGGCTCCACAAAGGATACAGGATGCATAATCAGAGCTTGAACCTTTCCACAGCCCACAACAGTGCCACATAGGTAACAGCAAATGGCCACAAAAGCAAGGCCAGTGCATGGGTTGGGAAAGGGGTCTGCCACACCAGGGCTGGAGACACAGACACAGGAGAGACCTGATTTTGTGAGGCCTAGTGAGACAATACTGGTCCCCAAAGGAGCCAGATCATAAAGATAGGTCACCATAAAGGTCCTATCTAGGACATGCTGTGAGTCACGCTGCTTCCTCCACACCTGGTTTCTGCCTGCCTCACCCCTCTCAGAGGCAGAGAACAGAACTCACCATGACACGGTGAGGCATGAGGCAGAGATACAGGCCAGAAACTAACACTGTCGGCCAGTGTAAAAGGAGACATCAAAACTATGAAGAGATTTAAAAAAGCAAACAAAGGAGAAAACTTCTGAACATTCACTCCAAGTCAGAAGTTTGAAAATGGTATAAACAGAACTAGGTTTCATGATTTACAATATCTGTAATTAGGTGACGATAACTTAAAAATCAGAATTTTTACATAAAATTTTACAAATCAGAAATTTTACATAAAAACCTGAAATTTCAATGTCTCCATAAACACGAGTGGGATGGTCTCCCAACATCCAACCCAGCCCACCCCAGGCTCCTAGTCTGGCTCCCCAGACATGACATCCAAGCGCTGTGGAAAAACCCAGGGACAAAAGTAGGGACAATACTTCCAGGGGAAGAGACTTCCTTAAATGATTAAGTGCAGTAAAGCTAAAGATCTGACTCATTTCTCAAATTACCACCGTGTATTATAAAACCGCACCCATGGGTTTACTCTCTTCTCCCACCTGTGATGTCTTTACGGGAGAGGAGACGATGAAGACCACCAAGCAACTTTAATAAAGCATGTGGTAACAAGCTGGGGCCAGAAGGTCTGATTTGTTCTTTTTTTCTCATTTCTGACTTAGGATTTATTGAAGAAACCATGAGGGATGCAGTCAGTACCCACCTTATTCACTCTCTGTTTTCAGTATGCGCTGTATGTCTCTCTTTCACTTCTTTTGACTTTGTATTTTCACCTCCATAACTTCTGAAAAATGAAGCTTCTGACCCACAGGGCAATAGATTGGGGACAATATTAGCAGGTTCTCAACACTCAACAGTTCACCCCAGACTGCCTGAAACTGAATACTCTACAACAACTTACAGGTAGAAATAAAAGAAATAACCTGTCATGGAGCCAGAAGGGGCTGAAGTAAGATAGCAGCCATGCGATATCATCAGAGTTTTGTGCAATCAAACAGACTAACGGCACAACAGGCCTGGCCTCATTTCTGCAGTTCACAGCCCAAGCAGTCTATGCCCAAGAGAGCAGGATGTCTGCTGGGCCAGCTGTCTGAGGCTCCGAAAAGTCTGCAGTGCACCTGGCAAAACAGTTGCCCGTCTAACTGGACTCACAGCAAAGGTGGGGAGGGGGCTGGAGCTAACAGCAGGAGGCAACTGCATTCTATGGAGCCAAGAGGTCCCAGCTCCAGGTAACAGGATGGCATCAGTGGACAGTGCTGCTGCCCCGTCACTCTGTCCTCAGCTCTCCAAGTCACCCGTCCACTACGGCGTGCTATGACGGATCATGCTTTTTCATCCAAACTCCTTCTCCTGCATTCTGCTGCTGCCTCTGAGTCACTCCCGCATAGAGGTCCTGACTTGATTGCATTTTTAGAGCCTGACAGCCCAGTTCAGCACTTGAAATATGAAGCTCTCTGACACAAAGGGACCCTTAGCTGCCTTGAGTCACACAGAGAGAACCTGAGATCAGCCACATGTGCTTCTGACACCAAACAAGTGGATAAAATCAAATCATGCTGCAGTCATTCAAAGGCTCAAATTGCCACTATCCTCCCAGGAAGTGAAGGGTGAACACATGACCATGATGAACTCCAGGTCCCCAGGAGGCCTCCAGCTGCCACAAGCTGCCCCTTTCACACTCCTCACCCTCTGGGGCTAATCCATACTGCAGGTCTCAGCTGGATGTTTCCCTCCAGGCGCCTTCCCCAGTGTCTCAGGTCTCAGACACCCCAGCCCCACAGCAGGCTCCCACACTGTCCCAGGCCCAGGACACCCAAGGCCAGGATGTAGCCTGACTCGTACACCTCTAGGCCCCAACACAGCAGCTTCAGGGGAGGCCTTAAGGTCAGAATTATTTTTGTAATGATGCCAGAATATGACTATCATGCTGATGCTTGTGTCCTACATTTTTAAAGTTTTCTTTTTACTTATATAGTAAATGTGGGGCCCACAAAACAAAAGCTTTTTGGGGATCTTCCATAATGTTAAGAATTCAAAGGGTCCCCAAAACAAAACTTCGAGAAACACTGGATAAGCATAAGGCCTGACACATACTTTGTTAAGTACTTTGTGGATTGTGAATTGATCAATCAATCTATGATGCACAGAACTTCCTTTGTATAAGACTTCGAGGTCCAGGTCATGGTTTGTTATGGGTACAAGGAAAAAAAGTGCCCAGGGTCAGTCCATTCATTCTCTGTTAAGAAAGGAAAGAAACAGAACTGGGGAACCACTACATAAGAGCCAGACCTGCGCAACCCAGGACACGCACTAACTGCCACACAGCTCTTGACAGCACACCTGGGTGCAATGAACAGCCTGGATTGTTTAACAATTGGCCAACACCATGTTATCCAGCCCTCTCCCAACTGCCAGCAGCAGCCACCCACCCACTCCTCTCCTACACTTCCTTCTTAGCAGTCACTATCAGCGCGGCCTCTTAGTTCTCTGGAAACCCACAGAATGCAGCTTGGAGGTCCCTTTCTCCAGGCCGATTTCTTGGCCACTTCTCCTCTTGTATAAGACTTTTCCTTTTCTTTTAGAGGGTGTTTGTCAACCTCAAATGCACACTCTAGAAGAGATGGTCCTGGTTACCACAGTCTCCCAAGCACATGGCACTGTAAAGGAGCTTAATAAATAACGGAGATTGCTGGCTGGTTCGATGACGGCTTACAGATGGAATTCAGATTGTTGGACAGGTGAGAGGTAGGTAAGTGAGAGAGGGTGGGTTTAGATGAGTGGCAGGCAGATGGGCCAGGTAGGTGGGAGTGGGTGGTGAGTGGATCTATCCATCTGCAGCACCCTAGCTCAGGCCTATCTCTGTCCAGTCTCAGACCAGCAGCCTCCTAAACAGCCCAGGCGGCTGATGGTGTCACTCACCAGTTTTAAGTCCACAAAGCTCATCTGTGTACACTCATTTGCAAAATAGCTCCCATTGCCTACAGAATCAGTTTAGAGTTACATTATGTTTATTTTTCCCAGTTTTTATTTTCATTACATGTTTGCATTACATGATTACATTCTTTGTGTGGAGTTGGTACATGTGCATAACACATCATAACTTTTCTAATTCCCTTCCCTGCACTCCCTTCCCCTTCCATCGTGACTCCTTTTTAATCTGAACAAAATCCATCTCCCTGGGCCACGGATTTGGCTCAGTGGTTTTGGTGTCTGCCTTACAAACATAAGGGCCCTGGTTCCATCCCTGGTAACCACACAAAACAATGCTGGACACAGTGGCTCATGCCTGTAATCCCAGCACTCGGGAGGCAGACACAGGAGGATTGCTGTAAGTTCCAGGCTTGCCTGGGCTACATAGTGAGCTTAGGGCCAGCCTGAACTACAAAGCAAGACCCTATCTCAAAAAAAAAAAAAAAAATCCATCTCCGTTATTATTTACTTTTATTTTGCCTTTTCTGCATACTTTGGACTTGTGATAAAAGAGAAAACATGTGGTATTTAAGCTTTTTTGTCTGATTTATTTCACTTAACATTATGGTTTCAAGGTGCATCCATTTCCCTACAAATAACTCAAGTTTATCTTTCTTTATGGCACAGTATATGTGCCAGTGTGTATAAATACATTTTCCTTTATCCTCTTATCTGCTAATGGACATCTAGGCTGCTTCCAAGATTTAGATATTATGAACTGTGCTGCTCTAAGTATAAGTCTACCTGTATCATTACAATACAACACCATTCTCGCTTGGGAAGATGCCTAAAAGGGAAATAGCTGGATCAAACAGAATTTCTAGTTTTAGGTTTTTGCGGAATCTCCATATTGATTTCTGGAGTGGTTACACTAGTTTCTACTCCCACCAACAATG
Source organism: Petromus typicus (assembly GCA_004026965.1). Lineage (NCBI taxonomy): Eukaryota > Metazoa > Chordata > Mammalia > Rodentia > Petromuridae > Petromus > Petromus typicus. The sequence goes on along the minus strand of PVIR01000820.1, from coordinate 3,539 downwards.
CAGAAGTACCTAAGTTTTTCTTTTTCCCTGCCGCCTAACCAGGATTTGTTAAATGAGTAGGATGATGGTCATTCTTCTTGAGTGAGATGGGATCTCAATGTTACATGCATTTACATCTCTCTGGTAACCAGCAATGTCCAACACTTTTTCATGTATTACTGGCTATTTGTACTTAGTCACAGAAATGTCTGTTCATTTAGTTGCCCATCTTTTGATTAGGTCTTTCATTTTTGGAGTCCAATTTTTTAAATTCTTTATATACTCTAGATATTAGTCCTCTCTCTAAAGTCCTCTGCCAAAATTTTTTCCTGTTCTGTTGGTTGTCTGTTCTGTTGGCTGTCTGTTCAATTGGTTGGGTGCTTTCCAGAAGCTTTTCAATTTGATATGATCCCATCTGTTGATCTGGAGTACTATTTCTTGTGCCTCCTGGGGTTTTGTTCATTACATCACTTTAGAGAAATGTACAAGAACAATAAGACCAAAGTGCCCAACTAGTCAAACAAGGCCCCTGTAATCTGGACCTCCTGCGATTCCAAGTCATACTCTCACCAGTCAGCCAGAATTTCAAGAAAGTGTGCAGATTCCCTAATCACAGGCTGGCGTATGAGGCCTCAAGGCTTGCCCTCACTGCATGCTCTAGGATATGTCTTCAACCTCAGAAGGAACGCCACTCAAACACCCTTCAACCCACACTGTTATGCTCTGATCAGGATGCCACCATCTGCAGAACCCATGAGACTTTCTTGGTTTCTGTTGCTTCTAAAAGATCATGAGCTACTTGAGAGTAGCAACCACATCCTATTCATCTCCAGCCAAAGAAAGGGTTCACTGAATGCTCACTGGCTGACTGGATGACTAAGTCACCAAGGAAATACCTTTTTTTCACAAGCTAAGCCTATTCAGACTTCAAAGTTCAACTTTTTGCAATACTTTGCCTACAGACTTGGGCTCACATTGAGTTTCCTTTTTCCAAAAACCTACCACACTTTATCATTGCAGAACTGTGTACTTGGCTATTGTGTCATGTAAGATTTCATTCAGCATCACTACAAGGTTTACGAAAACCTTACGAGGTACAAGGCAAAACTGTAATAGTTCACAGTGACTGTGTCTATTCTTGGCAAGCACATCATGGTCATTAGTTCTTTCAGCTCTCATAACCCTATAAAAAGATGTTATCATCTTCATGTACCCAAGTGGAAAGATAGGATCAGAAGACTAGGCTTACATGTAAAACGAACCAGGTAGTTAGTGACAGTCTCAGGTTGCAACTTTCAGATGGTAGGACTTGCCTACCCTCTCAATCATACACAGACCATACTCTTTACTGCATTAAGCTCGACACAAAAAGTTTAGGACAGTGGGTAGGTGACATTCCCAAAAAAATGTCACTCATTTAATCAAGCTGCTGTCCAAAGGCCAAAAGCAGTTTCTCTCAAGGTCACACTTGAAAGTCTGCTGAATGTATAAACAAATGGATGAATGGAATGGAGAAACCATGGGGAAACCAGAAAGGGAATATGCTTCAAAAGCTAAGGAAGATGATACAGAAAATATATTTGCTTCACCCAGTACTGACGAGCAGCAACTGCCTCTCAAAAGTCAGAGAACACAAGAAAAAAGGGAAAAATGGCAAAATTAAAACAAATGACCATAAAAATCTATTGAATCTTCAAAGTCAAAAGAGAAAAGAATTCAAAGATCAAATCTGAGCAATCAAATCAGGTGAAAGAATAAATTTTTTTACACTATTAATTCATTTGTGAAGTGTCAGAAAGGGCAGAAAATCTGAAAACTATTTGCAAGTGGCCAGGGCAGGGTAAAGTACACCAGCAACAATCAAGGTACTCTGAGGAGAATCTGCATTCCCTGTTTATTTTTTGGAGACAAAGTCTCCCTTTTTGTAGTTCAGGCTAGCCTTGAGCTCAGCCTTGAACTCACAGCAATCTTCCTGCCTTTGCCTCCCAAGTGCTAAAATTACAGGCCTGAGCCACCCAACTCAGCACTGTGGTATGTGGTACTGATTGATGGTGGGTGTGAGTCTCCACACCTGGTATTGTTGTATGTTGTTACCAGGGATTGAACCTGGGCCCTTGCACTTGCAAGGCAGGCACTGGAACCATTGAGCTAAATCCCTGAACCAATTGCATTCCCTCTTTTTCACCCTCCTCCTTCCAACAGAGGCCACTGACCTCACCAGACAATGATAATGTTATCATCAGGCTCCACCTCCCAAGCTTACCTTTGGGGCTGCCCACTGCCTACAGAATTGAAGCTACTGTTTTCATTCTTAAAGGGAGCCTATAAGTCCCCAGGTACAAACTCTCCTGTCTAAGGCTCCAGCCTGCTCATCAGCCCAGAAAAGTCTTGCACAGCCAGGGGTCTCACAGCTGACTCCACAGAATGGCCCCTCTTCTCCACTGCCCCTCTCCTCAAACTTCCCAGTCACTCACTCTCAGCTTGTGCTTCCTGGAGACAGGGATCATTACTGGCAATGTCCAGGGCCTGATACTCTGTGCTTTGTATGTGGTTAGTGAGTGCTCTCTGTGTAAACAGCCACATGCATAATCATGATCACACCTCTTCCTCAAAGTCTTCCCATCTTTCTCTCTTAGAGCCATTCTCCATCAGCAGTCCAAGTAAATTTTTGACAACATAAGTTAGATCAGTCATCCCATGTTCCCCACTCCAATGGCCATAATTTTATTTAGGAAAAGGCCTTCCGCCCTACTATGGATCACTAAGCCCTATGAGATCTAGCACACTCTGTCTCCTCACCACACCCAGACTCCATGAGGCTCTTTATATCCACTGCACATCTCTGGCATACTTTGCCCACAGGGCCTTTGTACCTCCTGATACTCCTCCCTAGAACATTCTTCCTTTCATTAATGTCACCTGCATTGTGTCCTTTCCTAACCACTGTTAGCTAAAGTTATCTACCTCTTTATTGTACTCTGTTTTCTTCACAGAACTTTCACTACCTGTGTATAAGCTTTACCATCCCTGGGACAAAACAGCCAACACTACAACTAAGAAGATTGGTTTATTTTGGCTCACAATTTTGGTGGGTTCAGTCCATGTTTTGCAGCCTCCCAGGCATAAACGATATAGCAGAACAGCATGAAAGCCAGGAAGCCCAGAAGAGAGGAGCCATGGATGAGAAGACACCCTTCTAGGTGGTACCCTAGTGACCCATCAGTGACCCATCAGTGACCCATCCTCCAACCTGGTCCCACCTTCAAACATGAGACTTTTGAGGGACATTTTAGATCTGAACCATAACAACCTGCCATATCTCATAATCCTTTCCTGAGTACACCTCTGCTATAGCAGCTACATGTGGCTATAGTGTTTAAAATGAGGCAGGTCCAAACTGACCTACTCTGTAAACATAAGATACACACCAGACTTCAAAGAAGTACAAAATAAGAAATGCAAAATATTTCATACATTTGTATTGATTTTACATTGAAATAATATTTTGAGCAATTAAGCTACATTAGATTGGTCATTAATGTTAATTTCATTCTTTTTTA